>CAXIVR010001509.1:0-10716 GCA_964035755.1 Teleogryllus oceanicus
ACACAGATAGCAGAAAGGACGGCAAAGACAATGGTGTAGTCTCATTTCTTTTAAATGTCTGATTTTTCCCAAACATTTTAAATAATCTTTTTTCTTTTTTACAACAAATTGTGAAGAAAATTTTCTTAATAAAATGTTCATAAAAAGCGATCTTCAAAAGGTTATTTGAATTTTTTTTTAAATTTCGGAAACGAGTTTTTTTATTAATAATATGACTCAAACTTAGTTGCCAGCTCTGAAATATCCTGCGCATTGTTAACGAAATATGAAAATTATTCCAGGCAGTGAGTTAAAATTTTTTCTATTCTTTCGTATTTCTTTGTTTTTTACGTTCGTTTTTTCTTTAAGGAACAAAGTAATCTTTCAGAATTTAAATACCTATTTGAAATATACGAAATAAAATTGCTAGATTTCAGGAATATCGGCGTCGCGATTCGGCAGCAATTTTTTGTTAATTACGTCTCATTATGTGACATGATTTAGCTGTATAAGAAGCAGTTATAATTGTCAAATTTGTTTGACATTTTTTAAAAATATTTGGTTTCGTAGAAATGTTCTACGAAATATGATTTTTACAAAAATTATGACCTGTGTCAGTTTTCAGAGAAATTTTAATATCAACCATATTAAAAAAAAGTTAATGAAGGCGAGAAAGAATGTGATCTTTTTTAGCACCCTTAGTTTTAAATAATAGCGTGTTTTTCTATCAATCATAAAATCCGTGGAAATTTCTATTAGCGTTGACTCATATCGAGCGGTTGATTTTAGGCTACACTTTTTTAAAAAAATCCCTTGATAAAGTAATTAGAATTTTCGCATTGTAGAAAAATCCTGAGTTTCCCGAGATAAAACTACGTTTAATATAAATAATTCAAAGAGTTGAATACAATTTTAAAAACAAGTTTTAAAAGCTTTCTTACGGTAGTGATCACCTTCAAAAGCAATTTTCATTTCAGCCCCCTTTCCCCAACTCTTTCCTTCTTCAGTCACCTCTCACCCTCTTAGTTGCTGCCAGGGGTTTCCCCTCTTCTGCTGCAGACAATCTCTGCCTAATCCTAAGTCTAGACTAAAGGGGAAAGAGAATTCAAAATTATTCAATAGCGCATACTGATAGTCCCCCCGCTTTTCCCTTTGACTGGCTGGTCACTTTCACTTTCTAATTTTCCCGGATCATATCAAGAACTCATGTTGAGTGTTTTAGTGGGTGCGTTATTTCATAGTTTTGCGTATATTTGCGTTTTTTTTCTTTAAAATTTTTTTTTAATTTTCAAAATTACAGATACTTTAAAAAACCTATCTGACTTCGTTTGATTAAAAACTTTTTAATTTGGGTGGCAAAGGGAGAAAGAGTTGCGTGATGTATAACCCTACAGTTACCTGTAAGACGAGAAAGGGATGGTAGTAGTTTTCAATTCATATACCAACCAGAGATATCACTCGCGCATTATACAATTACTTTAATGCACTAAAACACAAGTTTCTAAATCTTTACGGGGTTATGAATCCTGTTTCATAGGCAAATATTAGTGTCGCATATTGTAAACTTGACCCCAATGATGCGGGGATTTCAATATGTTTAATTGAAAGTGTGTTTTTATCTTCAGTTTTAACGGAATACCAGTTACCTGAAGAATACGGATAAATGCACGCACGTATTAAAGTAGGGGCATTAAAAATTCAGCAACTGTCCCGTATTCATTAAGACTACTGCATCGCCGAACACAACAAAGCAACCAATGCAATGGGATGATGCCTCCAGCTACACACGTTGCATAAAATAAAAGTTATCTGAAATATTTTTTAAATATTCCCTTATTGGGTAAAAATTTTAGAGGCAATATTACAATTTCTCAATCAAATATATGTATTTATTTTTTCCTTAATCATTCATTGCTGAATTCCAAAAACAGACCCCCAAGACCTGCGTTTTTCACGCAACGGTAGGAAATACCACCAATCACCCGAAAAATACCTGACAAGAGAGTGGGATGTGGATCACGATTGGTCAAAAAAACATAATTGGCCAATCCGTTCCACATCCCACATTAAAATGGTCGAATTCTACAATTAAACTTAAGAACAAATGAGGCATTTATTGAAACTTATATTAAAGGTAGTATTAGCATATTTCGGGGAAACATTACTGAAGCTGTCATAATAATAAAGATTACCTGGGTGACAAATTAGACACGCCGATCTGGCTGTGCGTTTTTTCCTGTTCGGGGTTTCCTCCTATTTTCCATATCGCGTGAAATGTACTACCTGAAAAAAATTGAACGAATACTTCTTTTAAAACGAATTTTCAATAATAGCCAAATGTCTGGTTAAAAATTCTCTACTTCTGCTGTGTGACTACAACGCCTTTTCCTCTATGGGGATTACGCTGATTTGTTCACATATTACTTGAAGTTTTAGCTACCTGAAAATCAGAAAAATCATTACTCAAATGCAAGTTACTCAAAGATACATCGAGAAAGACACATTGAAACATTGGGGATTCAAAATATTGCTCCTGCTTTGTACTTTTAAATAATTTTGCAAAGTCGAATCTACTACATGATGTCTTCTTTGTGGTCTCTATTAACAACATATGCAATGGAATGGTACCACCAACTACCTAAAATGTAATTAACATACGTATACTTATTAGGTGATTATTAACATACGTGAACGTAATAGTATTACTAACGTAGGAGAATATTGGCATATTCTCAAAGAAATAACACTGTATAGCAGTTTTATTTATAAAATTACCTACAAAATCTGATCGTCCAATTTCATCACAGTGTATCAGATGTGCCTTTTCCATGATTAAAAATTGGGATGGTTCTCCCAGCTTTCTCTGTAGCGTCAAAGGCTAGCTACCTGAAAACTACGAATACTTTTTATTTTAATAATAGAAAAATTGTAATCAATATTGTCTATATATGAATATAATTTTCTGAATAAATTATACTGATTCAATTGCAATGCGTAATTTTGAGCAATTTCTTAAGAACATAGGCAGCAATACTTCCAAATTAAAAACGATATGACACTATTCCGTCAGTCACCCACCTGCCTCTTTGAATTTCAGCCATTTGGAGACATGATTCTGCAATCATATTGTTAAAAAAGTTGCTTAAAACAGAAAGGCTTCAATTAGTAAAACCATTAACATTTAACAGTTGTATTGGCTTATTTCCAACATTTCACATTGACAGTATGGTAGATTCGCTACAATAAAACTACCATAAAAATGTCAAGTAATCATTTCCAATACCACCAGTCTGGCATGGCTTCACCACTCAGATTTGTAGCTTGAAAGAACCTTAAAAGTAATTAAGAAAACGCACTGTTACTTGATCTCGTTTTTCGTATCGTTACAAAATTTTGAATTCTGAAATTTTTTGGATCATTTTATATTATAAGTCTCACAATGTTCAAACTGCACAATTCCCGACAAACGCTCTGATTTTCTATTATCAAAGTCAAGAGAAATCAACTCTTTCTCCATAAAATCTGAACTACCTAACATACCAACTCTTCTGGACTGCCATTTATTCACCTTGGACTTAAACAATTAGCACATGCAAAAAAATTTAAAAACCTGAATACTCGTAGTACTTAAAAATCTAAATAAAAGGGGTCAGATTATAGTTCTTTTCCCAAATGACAAGGTTATTTCTGTTCTTGAATGAAAAATCTAATCAATTCGAACACCATATTTCCCAAAAAACAAAGAAAACTTTATTGTTTTTTAAATGCAGGAAAATATAATTGTGCATGAATTTTCTTCATCAATTGCTGTTTTTCCACAAAACCGCACGAAATGTGGGCTTCAATGTTTTAAAGTCGGGACGATTTCTACAGCTCTTACACGCTGAATGAAACACGTTATTCTTGAAAATTTACTGAGTTAAAAACGCTATTGCAAAATGTTAAATATAATACCTTTTCCTTTCTTTAAAAGAATCCGGTATCCTGAATACTCGACTCGACTCTTGAATGCGTCTGGGGGCATGTGCGTTTTCATCATCAGGCCTTGAATACAATACTGCCTTGAAACAATATCCCCGAAAAATAACAAACAATTACTTTCCGTTAAATTAGAACGGCATAATTGAAACAATGAGTATCAAAAAAAAGTTCTGTATATTCATGAAAAACATGAAGTGGTGAATTTAACATAATTGAGTTTTCCCCGCATAAAGTGCTTCCTTCAGTGAGGCATGCCGAAGTACAAAGCTATCTTAGAAAAAAACCTGATTATGTATTTATGGTATCTCTCGAAGGGCCTTGGGATTCAATTTCTGAAACAAAACATACATACAAAATTAGTAGTTAGGGAAAAGGATTACAATTAGTACAAATTGTTTTACGCAACTGGCTTTCAAATTAATAAATTCCGTATTACTCAACACCTAACCTCTACGTTCATTATTCAGACTTGCCCATTATTGATGAGTTTTTTTTAGGTATGCATTTGCCATGGGAGCAAGAGATTCATTAATACAATTTATGGGAGAAAGTATAGGGTATATAATTAAACTTTCGGCAATATGTTCGAAATCAATATCAATCGAAAGATATGTCTACATTTTTTTAGAGTATTATAAACATTCAAATGAAATTATTTTCCTTAATATATTGATGTAAACATGCTTTTAATTTACCCACAGAATAAAATCGTTCTATATTTTTTAACAGCAAAGAAATCTTTTTTGCGACATTCACTCAAGTTCAAATTTTGGCATTTTAAAAAACGCTTATTTTATTTTCTCGTATACGTTCGTAAATATTGAGTGATGTACGTAATAAAGAACGTCGTAGAACTCGGAAAATCTATTTTTTTAAATTAAATAAAAGTGTTGGGATCCCCCGATATTTAAATGTGTTTAAAACATCTATCCCAAAAAACACAAAATATATGTAGAACTTCCCCCAAATTTTAAAATACTCGTGTCGATCTGGCATATTGGAAGCACTGTGATATTCAAAATCTTTTTATCATTTGGGGTACTTTTCATTAAATCCCTGGGCTTTTAAATTTTTTTTAAATTGGCTCCAAATTTGTCTTTCAAATTTCTTAAGAATAAGTGAAATTCACTTATAAAAATGGTATAGATCCGATTTTTTACTTTAACTTTGAATTATAAAAGTTTTGTTTCGACGACTTTAAAACAAAATTGAATTGCAATTTTCCTTTTAAAACAAAATATATTGCCGGAAAAAAGTTCCATTACAAGCGTCGTGTACTTTAAATTTTTAATAGCAGTTTTTGGAGCTTTCTGTGTAAAAATTTGGCATAAAAAAACGTTAAAAAAGATTTCCTCAAAAACTGCTTCAAATTTTTTCAATTGTTTGTAGGAATTGTGATAATTGCATAGTATGGAAATAAAAAACGCCATTTTGCTAGATTCATTTTTAAAATATTTTCTATTCTAACTTTTTTATCTCACGTATAATTATAATTACAGCAATTTGTTTAAATTATCCTTTTCTGAATTCAATTGCTTTTAAAAGAATTCTATACAGTTTTGCGAAAACTCAAAACTTCTATAAAATGAGCTTCAAATTGCCATTTTCAGAGACTATCAAACGCCATTTTCTCGAAAACCGCTTCAATCTTTTTCTCTAAACTTTAATCAATCTTATACGATAACAATCACATGATAAACAAATTTGATGCATTTATTTGATTTTCGTGATAAAAACGTTTTTATACACGTAAGGGGCTTTTATGCGTTAGTATCTACGTTACCAGTTATTAGTATCAATAATGCATTTGTGAGTAGAAGAGCTTGAATTTAATTTAAAAGAAGTTTGTCGAAAACTCAAAAAGTTTCCTTTGAAATTTATCCCGACATTGCGCATTTTCATAAACGTCAAAATAGATTTCCTTAAAAGATTTTGGTTTCCCAAAGTTTTAGTGAAAACTTAAAGTGTGATGGTTTATTCTTCTATAATATTCTTGGGCATATTTCAATTTTGAGGGAAACGAAATTTTCAGAATCTTTTCTCATTCCCCAAAAATTTAAAGAACCGTTACAAACGCGAGCACGCACGACGATTGAATATAGATTTGCAAGAATTTATGTTTAGCTAGATCGTGATACGTAGCATATTTAGGTGCTAGCATACTTAAAGGATGGACTGTTTCTTTTCGGCAAGTGCACTCCTCTCGAAGGTAAGATTACCCATAAAAAGTTTGGAATTTTTTTTAGGGGGAAAAAAGTTAGGAGATTTAAACCCTTTTGAAACACTAGAATTAATTAAATTTTTGACCCAAATTAAGTTTAAATGAGTTCTTTCCCAATCCTAGACAATTTTCTTAAAAATTTTTTTTAAAAGTAAGACCGGAAATTTTAATTCCCCTTAGGAGTATTTGTTCACATCATTTTAAATGGCCGTTTGTAACTTAATACTACAATTCAAGCCCAAAAAATTACATTGAAAATTTTGTAAGCTTAAATTTAAAAAAAATTTTAACGTGTGAGTATTTACGCAGTTCCTTGAGATTTTTTTGCCCTTGGGAATTCCTCTCTTCCTCCTCCTTTTCCTTTTTTTTTTTTTTTTTTTTTTTTTTTTTTTTTCTTATGTAAATTTTTTTTCCCATTGTTTGCACCCCTTTTTCTCCTACGAAATACAAACTTTTTCTAATAAACTAAAACTTTTACTTTTATTTTCTTATTAAAACAAAATTTTTTACTAAAACACCACACCCCTCTCCCCATAATCCCCCCTCCTCTCCACAAAAAACACCCTTTTTCACTTTAAATACAACCTCTCTCCTTCTAATTATTTTAAAATTTTCATAAATACAAATACAAAATCACCACCTCCTTTTTCTAAAATTTTCCTCCCAATTTAAAATACCTTTCCTTTTTCCTTTTAAAAAAAAATCTTCTTCTTTCCCCTTATTTAAAAATTTCCTTTTTTCCCCAAAAAAAATTTTTTTCCAAAACCTAAATTTTTTTCCCTATAAAAACCCCCTTTTTTAAATAATTTTTTTCCCAAAACACACATTTAAATTAATACAATTTTCTTCATATTAGTAAATTCTATTTAAAAATCAATTCTTCTCTTAATAAATTTTAAATTCTTCCCTATAAATAACATTTTCTTAATTAAAACTAAACCCCCTTATTAAAATCTTAATTTTTCTCTCTCTCCCATAAAAATTTTCTTCCATTAAAATAAAACCCTTTATTTTAAAACACACCCCCTTTTTAAAAACTTTAAATTTCCCACTTAAGAACAATTCCCCAATATAAATAACCTTCAAAAAGAATCCTTTTCCCCATTTTAAATAACACCTAAAAATTTAAATAACATCTTTATATAATCTCTTAAATTATAAATAACTTTCTTTAAAAACTTTTCACTAAAGCTAATTTTCCCATTTATAAACAAACCCCTTTATAAAACAACCCCATATAATAAATTTATTAATTATAAAAGGATTTTATTTTGCATTTCTTCTTTATTATTTAAAAAAAAAATTCCAAATGTTACTGAGGCTTTTTAAGTTTCCTTTAGAAGAAACTTCCTGTTCCAGTCGAAACACTTGCAAAAAATTTTTAAGAATTGAATCAAAAAAGAATTACAAAAAACTTATTTTAAAATTTATCCAAAAATAGGAGAATTTATTATGGTTTTAATAAATATAAAATAAATTTCAAATTTTTGAAATTTGTAAGTTAAAAAGGGAAAAAAATTCAGTAAATTTTGAAATAAATTCCCAATAACGAAACCAATTTTAAATTGGTTCGGTTGTTAAGAATAGTTTTGATTTAAAGAATTGTTCATATTATATTTTCCAAAATCTGAGTATTTTATAATGTCAGTTTAAGAAAACATTACCTGGTTCTGGAAAGCTTTATTCGGGGAATTTATTTTAAAATTTTTACGGTTTTTTTGAAGAATTTAAAATTAGCTAATGCCCGAATAAAAGGGAAATTTATTTTTGACTGTATATATATTTTGGGGAAGAAAATCTTAAGGGAATTTCTAGAGTTTTTAATTTTCCCCCGGAACTTGTCATGAGGATTGGGAAAATAATTTTTCTTGGCCTAACTCGTCTTTTATAAGGATACTGTAGATATATATTTAAAAAAAACAAATACATAAAAAATTTAACAAAAAACCTTTTTAACAGTTACAATTCCTGAATCCACAAACGGTTAAGGGGAAAAATTTCAGTAAAAACTTTAAAAATTTGAAATATTTCCTTTATTAAAAGGATGGGTTTAATCGGGAAACAAGGAAAATTTTCTTAGAACTTAAAAAATTTTATACCCATTCCTATTCAGAGAAATTAAGAAAAAAAACAAATTTTGGGAAAAAAAGAATGGGTTTTTTTTCAAAATTTTGAAAATTTTTACCATTTTTTAATTTTAAAAGGGCAGAAGGCACATTTATATAAGAATAATATCCAGAAGTTGTTTTAAGGCAAAAAATTAAATAAATTGAAAAGGATTTAAATGAAGGTATCAAGAGCTGAAAAAAATTTGAGCAGAAAAAAGAAAAATTAATAACGGGGCCTAAATTATGTGGCCAAACATTTTCCTAAAATAAAAATAAGTTAAAAAGAAAATTTTTAAAAAAATTAAATGAAATATATACAACATTTAAAAATTTAAAAAGCAATTTAATAAAATGTAAAAAAAGTTCCCAAAATGAGAACGTATACCCTACCAACATTGCAATAAAAATCAGCAAAAATAAACGATTCCGTATGAAAGGCATTACATTTTCCTTCCCAACCCAAAGCGGGCAAAAATTAACGGAAAATGGAGAGGTGGGGGTAAGTTTCAAAAAAAGTTGAAATCATACCTTCAAGTTAGGTTATGTCTTAACTCGTAAAAACGCCTTTCTTTAATATATCCTTAAAATTTCAAGAAAACCCGATTCAAACCCAGATTGCGTTCATGGCTGCATAAAATTTAGAACTCCGTGCAATGAATTTATTATCTCTTGTATCGTGGCTTAATGTCTCACATAGTCTACACTCTCCATATATAGCTGACTCTGTTCAACGCTTGGAAATGCTTCTTTTGTCATAATGCATAACGCAAATGTCGCAATTGCTAAAACCTTGTGAACGTGTTATTATGTCCTTATAACTCGTATAACACGCTAGTTAATAGAGTTCCTGTCTCCTTACGCCTGGTGCAAACTCCCTCTGATGACCCTATTCCATTCTCGGATTTTTCAGTAGTTCAGTCAAAGTTCGGAAGAAAAATGAGGACAGAATTATTGAAGAGGCAAAATAAGAGGTGTTTTTATTTTCAACATTTTTGACAATTTTAATAGTAATCCTTGACTTTTTAATTTTAAATTGTCGAGGAAGGCCATTGTAACTATCAACAGAATAAGAAGTAATCACACGTAACTGAATAATAGTTTATACAGGCAAAATATTAGGAACGCCAAAAATTGTAAATGTGTGAATATGAAGGTCGATCGAGCATGTATTTTGAAACTGTAAATTATATAATTCTGAGCGAAATATTTTGTTAGAAAAATTCAATAAAAAATAGTTGGCTGTGGACCTCATTCCATGGCTGTGGACCTTCCCCCAAGGCCCACAGTTTAACATCCGTTATGTGGCAAAACTAATTTAAATATTTATGTTAGAATAATGAAATTATTTAAAATATATTGAATAGTATAATATATACACTACAAAAATAATATACAATATAATAAATGCTTATAATTTAACACAAATGATAAAAAATGATGCCCCTCCAAAATGATCGACTATCCGCCCCTGCATACATCATATTCAACAATTATTTCGGCTAAATTATAAACTTGCGAGAACGTCAGTAACTAGAATTTTCGTTCTTGGTGAGAGTCGCAGGCCTTGCCTGCGCTCGAGTTTTCATCTCTCCGGTTCGTGGGCGACCCGCTTCGCCTGTCCGACGGGACGATGTTAATCCATTTATTTAGTAAACCAAGATTAATTTTATCCGTTATAAATTTATTAGAATAAATGTGGTTAATTTTTTCAAGCAATACAATATCCCCCCATTTCTAATTATAATGACATTCTGGAGATGGATAGAATTGAACAACGAATCATTGACATTTCCCGACTCTTGTGCTACAGTAAGACCCATTTCAGTAGAAAATAAATGGTTTGAAAAAGAGGATCCTAAGAACAGAGGCAAATAATTGAATAGTCTGTAGACAAATTTCTCATTCCAATTCATACAAGAGATTGCCCAAGTGAATTGTGAATTTTTTCTAATGATTGGCCAATAAATGCATTTCATAGGAGAATATGGAGACAATACAAGTTTGAAGACAATGCAGAAACGAACATAAGTGAAGAGCAAAGTGCAAAACGTTACATGTTCATCGTTGACCAAAACTAGTTATACGAAGATTTGTATTAATTTTGATGAGCTCTATAATCCTCAGACCTTAATTTCGCGCAAAACGACACGTCTCCTAATAAATTCAGTTTAAAACTACTGTTTTCATACAAACCAGGATACGTCCACTTTGAAATACATTAATTTCATAGCATTTTATTCATAACGTGACTTGTCCACAAACCCCCTCTATGATTTTATTGTTATTTACCATGTTAGAAGGAAATAGTCATTTACCGTTTATTTAGAGGGAAAGGTACATACATTTGATTTCTATTATTAAAATTGTTGTATAAAAACAAATGCTTTTCCAAATTATAGGTTTTATAAAGCATTGGCTCAATTTTTG
>CAXIVR010001510.1:0-62243 GCA_964035755.1 Teleogryllus oceanicus
CATCAACTGACGTCACTGCAGTGCCTCTGTCCAGGCGGCCTAGCTAGGTTCGAGTCCCGACGGCGCGGCGGCAGGATTTTCGACACTAGTTGGTGCTAGGTCGAAATAAGTCGCTGTCTGGAGAGAATTCTAGAGGCTGGCTGCTCTGATCAGTGTTTCCCGCTGTTTCTCCGATCAACCAGGCGAATGCCGGAGCATGACTCTAACAAACGGACCACGGATCGCGTGTAATCTTCCTTTCTCCTCCTTGTCTTATCCTCCCTCTTACACACACACACACTTCACTAACATGCACTATACTACCACACATGCGGGAGACCGTCGGGACATAGAACCTGCCCGGCTGGTGGGGCCCCGCTAGTGGGAGATACCTGGATGATGAAACCTCGCTAGTGGACGGAAGTTCGCAGCCGCATCTCGCCATCAGGCGGAGATCATCTCAGGATGAAAAACATTCACTACACTTGCGGACGTCGGTACTTGAATCACTAACCCTCAGTTACTGGTCCGCAGGCGCTGGGCGAGCTGGCGGCGGGCGCGGTGGTGCGCTCGGGGCGATGGCGCCGTGCGAGAGCGCGCGCGAGCTCGTCCTGTCCACGCACGCTCGCGCTTCCGGGCGCTGGCGGGCGGCGCGCTGCGGCTGCGCCTGGGCGCGTGGGGCGGCGCGGGCGACGCCCACCTGCCGCCCGACGACTTCTGCACCGACCGCGTGCGCGCGCGCCGTCCCGCACCTGCTGGTGGCGTGCGTGCCGGCGCGCTGTGCGTGCGCAGAGTACCGCCACGCCAAGCAGGTCAGTGGGCGTGTTCAGCCAATCTGGGTTCAAGGGCGCTCGAGTAGAGGTTGAGTGTACTTGCCACGATTTATGTGCTCTAACCTCTAACCCCCTACACACCTACACACGCGCATCCACTAGATATGCACACCTGCGTATATATATATACGCATTATGTACATATATATATATATATATATATATATATATATACGCATTATGTACATATATATTTTATACACATTATGTACACGCATGCGTATATACACGTCCTCTACGTTCAGAAGCGTCTATACACGTACTATAAACACACACTGCGTCTATACATGTATTATATATACACGCGCCCTCTATATACATACTATTCAAATATTTGTTTATGCATGTACTTTATATACAGGCGCTTTATCCCAACACGTCAATCACGTTTATACACATACCATATACCCGCTCATATTGCACAAGCTCGACTGTACGAGCACTCACGGTTTTTCCCACGTTCCTACACACAGACTCCCTTACCCAGTATGTTCACAACCTTAAAACGCAATTATTATTTATTTATCCCAATTTATTTATAATTAAATAAGTTTATTAATTAATATTATAATTAAATTAATTTTTTTCTATATTTATTTATCCCCATCACTAAGTAACTACTAATCATTTACTTATTATTATTTACTTATTATTTATTTATCCCCAAATAAATATTTTTTGGGGACTCCCCACCTTCAAGATTGTCTGAAAAAATTACATTCTTCAAGACTAAATAGTAATCTTCCAATTCGTGAGATCAATGCGGGGATCTCGTCCGCTAAATGTTCGAACGCCCTTGAGTTGAGCTCTGAATGTTTCCTGTCGAGTGTTCCGAAAGGGAAAGGGCGTGTGGCTGGGCGCAGGTGTTCGCGGAGCGGGTGGCCGGCGGCGTGGGCGATGCGGGCCCGCCCACGGCGGCGGGGCCGCACCCGCGGGGCGCTGCGCTGGCAGCCCGACTTCCGCCGCGCCGACCACGCCCCGCGCAGCCGCCGCGCGCTTCCTGCTGGCGCAGCACCGCACTGCGGCAACGAGACGCCGTGCTGCTCAACGACGGGCGCAGCAGACGCTCAGGTGAGCGAGGCCCGTCGGATTAGTTTGGTTTGGTTGTTTTCGTTTTTCCGGGGCGCGTCAACTGCTTTGGTCTGGCCCCGTTAGTGTGTATGTTTCTCGGAGATGGCGGTGATCTTCCGCTGGTTTGCGGACCCGGCGCCGACCTACCGTCGGCTAGTGGACGTCGTTAGTGTTGCCGGGCGCTCAACAGTTAAGATCAGCTGTCTCAAAATGTAGTGCAAGATTTTTCGGGAGGTGGTGTTCTTCCCCGCTGAATGGTGAGACCCGGCGCCGACCACCGTCAGCTTCGACGCTCTCCCAACCAGGTATCCCCCACCAGCGGGGCACCTCTGTATACGAACAAGGCCCTTCTCCGATATGTGCAGTGTATCGTGCTTTTATGTGTAGGTGTTTTAAGTAAGGGTGAGGGCAGAAAAAGGAAAAAGATTCCCAATGGCCGTGGTCCGTTTGTTAGGGTACTTTGCATTTTCGGCTGGTGTTTATCGGAGAAACCAGGGCAACTACCGATGGGGCAGCCGGTCGCTCAATCTCCTCCAGGCAGCGGTGAATTCAACCTAGCTATTGAGCTAGTGTCGAAAATGCGAAGCCAATTGGAAGTTGACTGTACATCGAGGGGTGCGCCAATTTAAAACCGGGGGCCTCTTGGTGCTAGTTTTGTTTCATAGACTTTATTATTTTCGGTCTGCAAGATCGAAACATGTAATCGAGCTCAGCTGTTTTGGTTGAAGGGGCTTGTGAAGGGAAACCTGGTCATGGATGATCTAGCGTAGTGCAAGTCGAGTGTGTATGGACGCATTTTATCGGGGAATTTGGATTAATGAGGTCGACCGTTTTGGGAAAGTGACATAATATTCATTTTAATAATTGGAAATATCCAGAGACTGAGTGTATTGATTATTGAATAATGCTACTGGATCATTTCAAGCTTCCGTTTTGTTGTTTCTCTTCTTATTTTTGATACTAGAAAGCGCTTAGAGTTCACAAGAAGTTTCAATATGAGTTCAGATAGCACTAAGTCTCTTGTGAATCCGTAAGACACTGATATCCCTTCTAAAGATAATATAGACCATTTTAATCGCAGAAACAACAATTGCAGGCTCTCATCATCTGATGAACTGTCCACCTTGGGGTTCGGGGAAAATTTCAAACGGATCTCAGTCATTTAAATCTCTCCATAGTCTCTAACCTATGTAGTTGATGCGACTTTAAATAAATCAAATCAATCAATCAATCAATCTCTTTTGGTCAAGTAGAACAACTCAGTTGCGGGTTGCATCACATTTAATATTCCCTCTCAGCGAACAATACTGTTTTCCTCTCGGCGCCCGACTACTTGGCACCGTCTGTTCGCAGCCGTCCGGTTGCCTGCCCGATGCGCCGCTCTCGCAGCGCCACGCGCCGCCCTCGAGGTGACTCAGGGAACGCGCGAACGGCGCTCGCTTTCTCGGAGAGAGCGGCTCCGACAAAACGGAATTGCACGTTTTGCCAACAGAAAACCTTCGCGAGTTACGGCGGCTCGTTGGAACGAAATGTTTTCTTAAATTAACCAATGCTCGTGAACAGGAGTGAAAAATAAAGAAAACACGCTTTTTTGTTGATAGTCATTATTATCCCGTCACTAGCGTTGGATCGAATTCGTGAAGTTAAACATTATTACGATGTAAAATATAAACCTATAATTATCCTAAACCAAAAACAACGAAAAACACTAATAGTAGAAACGAACAAGAAGTAAATAAAATGAAAAAGGAAAACGAAATGTTTGTACGTAACTTGTAGAAAACGTTTTCATTTAAAGTCATTTATATTTAGAGATATGGCAAAAATGTAAATTAAACATTTTATTTAAAGTATTTTTAAGTCTAATTATTACTAACGTGAACAATCTTTTAGCAGTTACGAGCTTTGCTGCATAAAATAAGACTACTTTGTTTATCGAGCTAATAATCTGTCACCACTACCACGTTCTCGAAATTTAAAATAGTCCTTTTCACTTGGACAGCTCTGCACTAGCCGATCCGGTGGCCGGATCGCTAATACAGTAGTGTCGTAGCGATCTCAGACCGAAGGATCGCGGGTTCGAGTTCCGCCTCAGGCATGGTTGTATTTGTGTTCGCCCTTTCACCTTATCGTCACCATGAGGTTTCATAGTCACAATGACCATAACGTTATCTTGAATAGTAGTCGCTAATGACCTAGATTTTGATACCTTTAAATACAAACAAAACCTCTTCATTTGAAACAGTTTAGGTTTTCTTAGGGTTATGAATGTACTGTGTGAATTATATTTTATTTCAATGAATTACTTTGAAGTCACAGACTTTTGAAAAAACGAATATTTTAAAATTACGTGTCATCAATGTTCCTTTATTACAATTTTATACACTTCGGAGATCTATCATTTTCAATAAATAATTATAGATATTATATATTTTCCTTAATGTAAAATAAATAACTTCTGCAAAATGAAATAAAGTAAATCGCGATAGACTTTTTATCAGAAAGCATTGCTTTCTTTCTGTTTTTCAATTATTCTAAGTCATAAGTGTCGCGTGAAATGACTACCGGTGATATTTGCTCTCCTTTAAACTATGGATTTATCCGTCATTTGGAGGCGTTCATTATGATGTAGTTCAGTTTAATATTCTGGTAGATCGATGTTTGACGAAAATGTATAATTATTGAAGTTCTTTCCTAGAAATTCTCCCAAAAAAGCTTTCAATATAGAAATTAGATCTACCGTAAATATGAACGCTCCGTTGGGTTCAATCTTTGCAAAACATTGTTTACTCGGATTTGATAATTGTATTTTGACGTTAAATGAAGAAATAAAATTTTTATCTCACAAAAAATTTGAATGGAATTTTCGTAAGGTGTTTTTTTTATCGCCCATATTCTCTTTAAATATTAAATCTTTAAATATATTTTTGAATATATACTTTCTCAAAAATTCTATTTTGGGAAGGTTACTCAAAGGGTTCAACTTTTCCCCTTTTCCCCCTTAGCCCAAAAAGGGAAAACCCCTCGATTTTGAAACGGCTCATTTTGGGGGTTATTTTGGTTCCATTCCCCCTTCCCCTTTTTAAAAATTTCGGGATTTTGGGTAAAATAACGTAACAAAACGTAATCACCAAGTTTTATTCCATACTAAAAAGGCCCCAACCATGCGGATCTTTCTCCATTATTTTGCTCACCTGGTTCGAAGTTAGTGACTGTAAAACAGATTTTGTTTTGCTTTTACTCTTCGAGGGCGTTTCAGTTAATTTTCCCCCCTTTTTGTATGGTTGGGAATGCCAATTCATCTTTTTCTTTTTGATTTGATAATTTCGTTGATTTTATTATTGTCCCCGGTGCCTTTGTCGAACATAAATTTATTGTGGGAGAATGTACCACGTGTATTCTGCCAGTAAAAAAACTTTTTTTTTGTATTTTCCGATCCACTCAAAAAAACGTTCAAAGACAAAAAATCGGGCGAACTACTGGTTTGACATAAACCCTCTTCAACTTCATACAACAAAATTTTCTGAAACATGCATAAAGTTTTAATTTTTTAATGTAACTGATACAAGTAAATTACATTCATCAAATAAAAAATTTTACCAAGTACCAGGGGGTTTAGAGAGAGGCACCACCAAAAAAAGGAAGGAAAATAAATTTTTCCACAATTACAATATTTTAATATTGTTTCTTACAAATTTTTCTTTTTAATAAATTTATTTGAACAACATTTTTCCTTCGATGGTCTTAATACTCTTTCAAACGCACAGGGCGCTGGCCATCTTCGCTTCTTCAAACCTGACCCCCTAATTTGGCGCCGTGTATTTCCCTTCTGTATAAATAAAGGAGTATCGTCCAAATCCCAAATTTTTAAAACTCTATTTTTTTAGACCAAAATTAAATTTTAGACCCTTTTATAGACAATAATTATAACTAATATTTTAATTAAAGTTTTTCCAAAACTTAATGTAATATAATTCAATTTGCGAAACGATTTCTACCAAATTAATAAACTTGGTCATTCCTTTATCAGAAAAATTTTAAGAACAGAAACCTGCTCCTATTTAGTGCTGTAATAGATCAGGCAGAATTATCACATCCTAGACTACTCGTAGAACTAGAAATAGTTCATTAGAATCAAGTCTAAAACTTCATGTTCGATAATACTGGTTTTCCAGTAAGTTTTCCCAATAATCCGGCATTTGGTGAGAAAATTAATTAAAACGAATAAATGCGGATAAGTAAATAAATGAGTATGGTTTTGCAGTTTGTGCTACGTACTATAACAATTTGTTGTAAAAATGTGATGTAAATCTTCAATATATTTTAATTCTCGTTACTTCTTTCTGTTGCAAGGTGGTTTAATTTCCAATATTAAACGATTGTTTCTGTTATACATTGTTATACGCAGTTAGTATAACTTAATAATTTTATTCCTATAGAATTGTTATTAAAATGTAGCGTTAAAAATCTGTTAATTCAATTTTCGTCTCCTCTAAAGTTCGAAGGTAATTCAACATTAGTCCGAAGTCCAAAATCGTATCAAGCGATTCACAACCAGCGCCTTCGCCTTGGCAGGAATGAAGCACAACAGGTCAAAAATATTACTTCCTGCGAAACCAGTTAAGATCAGGATTCACACGTGTTTCTTAAATATTGCTTCGTTGTTGGCTGTAATTATCGGCTTTAGCTTAGGATGGCTCGAATGGCATTGGTAATTCCCCGGAAAGTAGCATACAGCAATATTCCTCTATGAGTCACTCGACAAACAGTTTCAACCGTGCAATCTCGTGGTCGCGGTGCAGTAAAACATTATTTTCTTTGTGAATATAAAGTTTCTGTAGTCATGTTGTGATTTTGTGTTTTTAGTCAGCGTCAACCATTAAATATATCATTTAATTCTTTTTTAGCTAAATAACTTCACGTTTGTTTTTTTAGCAACAAATTCACAATCAAAAATTTAAACATCTATATTTATCTGTAGGATCTGTGATGTTCATTTTTTTTCAAAGCATAATAACAAAATACTCTACCTTTCTCTGGTAAAGAAATATTGATCTACGATATATCTGAAATAATAATAACAATAAACACAAATAAAAATAAAAATAATAATAATAACATAATGATGTAATAATATATTGTGTAATGTTTTAAACGGAATATTTATAAATTCGAAATCGTGCGAAATGTTAATTGTAATCAATGAAATGCGTAGTTTAATGAATTCATTTACTTAAAATGTTTTTTTGAAATGCTGCTTCAATTTCAATTCATAATGCATTAAGGTTTAAAATTGAATAAAGGCGTCCTAAGCAATAAGGGATTGCCGTAATAAGAGCTCATTAATAGAGTGCGCTTTCATGAATTTCCCTCTAAACACGGAATGAGTGCTTCCTCAAATGATGAAACGCGGCACTGGCTTTTGCACCAGCTGCTTCGTGCTCAGTGACCACGGAGTCACAGTGTTTTCAATACAAAACTAAAATTTGACTTGTAGTTTTCGAGATCGTTCAATTGCACTTTCCCCATGGATTAATAGGTTTCTGATTTACTTGTTCGAATTACGAAGGATGTTTTGGGCATAAAACTACAAAATTATTTTTTCATAGTAGAGTGGGTGGACAGGACAACATACCCTAAACCGATAAAGATGCGGCCTAGTATCACTTTAGGGACCGACCGACCTCTCTAATAAAATTCAGTGATCAGTAATTTGCACTCTGTTGAAAGGATGTTCGTGGATAAATTAGTTACGGAGCACTCGAGTATTCCATGAATTTCGTCTTTAGTCTTCAGACTTCTCTTTACAAGCAAGATCCCCGGATTCTTCTCTCAACTTCCCTAAGCCAAATTTAATATTTGAATATTCTCAAATTGTATTTCAGAGTGTATAGTCTCTTCCAAAACTTCTAGAAAGTAGTGGTTACGTAGTAAGATGATTTGTGTAAAAGGTGGTATTCATACGTTTCCTTTGAAACCCTGCGTGTTTGCCTGCTGAAAATGCAAGTGTATGTAACCGAGAGATCTGTGAAGTTTGCGAACGGGGATGTAGAGTCAAAAGGACTCGTGACTCTCGCGGGTCGCAGCTGCTCATGGGACGTCCTCTAAGGCAGTGCTTGAGAAAAACTGTAATGTTGAAATGGTGTCCTTGAGGTTACTAGTTTTTCACAAACCTATTTTTAACTCAAAGGATGATGCCATGATGGGTTTAGCATTCAGTTTTCAGTTATTTTTTTAGTTCTGCAGATCAGAGAATTTGATTGGATTTGATTCACATATGTATTTTTCCCCTTCTCTTTCCATTATATTGTCAGTGGTTTAGATATAAAATTAACTACTCAATTACTTTTATTATAACTGTTTAGCGGAAGAAGAGTTTAGAACGAATTCCTTACCATAACGTATGGTGTTGTCAAAACTAATCAAAATGTAAAAGGTAATGGAGGAGAAATGGAGGAAGAGAGGAAAAAGGGTTTGGAGAAATAAAAGTGTTTATTTAACGTTTTCTACCACACGTCGCTGTAAAAAGGGCCCCTACCATCAGATACTTCTCCTCCTAGAAACGGTGATTACACAATTTATTAATAATACAAATCCTTAAAATATGAGACAGGGAGGGGGAAGAAAGATATTCTTGTGTTAGTCTCAACTTTTGTTGACATTACAATTGTGAACTAAAAGTAAAACGATGTATTATTTGTTAGTTATTCCTACAATTTTCAATGAAACTCCTTAAAATACAGGTTCTCAAGATTGTACTTCATTCATTTAAATGCGTCATTTTATTCATTTCGTTTTCTTTCTATTTTTTCATTTAGTTTTTTAATCTAGTGTTCATACCTATCATTAATGTTCAGAAATGCATGGCTGGCGGTGTCTTAGGAGAGGCGGTCGGGACATGCTCCCCTCAATATTTTGGAGTAATTTTATTCTAATTTACTTTTCTCAAAAACCCTTCAGTATAATATTATAATGATTATATTAAATAGTTATGAGTTTATGAGGGGAAAGTTTCCCGGCTGGTAGGTGTGGTCAGTTGGCATTGAAGAGAAACGTTCCGTCCACGTCTGCGTGGACATTTTCAGTGGCGCGGCGTCGTGGGGTAGTTTTCGGTCGGCGGCTGGTTGGCGTCAGCCACGAAACGTTTGGCTCTTCAATGCCAACTGGACCACGGCACAGCCGGTTTTTCACTCATATTGAATCCGGCCGTGAAGCCTACGAGTTATGAGATTGACTGGGAAACAATAACATAGTGTCCCAAAATTTTTGTTCCACTTAGACACAAAATTTAAAAATATGTGGAAGTACTATTAGGGCAACCAAACTGCCGGGTAGATGAAGGTTATCTCCGCGCGCTTGCTTTTTTGTGTCAACGAGAGGACCATCGCAATTTCTTCGTTCCGTTCTTCCACCGTTATCGCTGCTTCTTCCGTGGCGGGTTGAGGTGGCTAGGAATCAATTGATGTCACTGCAGTGCCTCAGAGTTGCTGGTTCAAGTCCGATGGTGGTATGATTTTTCAACATTAGCTACACGCTATTCGAATTCAGCCCCTGTCTAGATGAGAATTCTGGACGAAAGGCTCTCTATTTTAGATTTCCACGGGTTCTTCGATGAAAAACCCGGGGATGTCGGGGCAGTACCTAACACCGGACCGCGCGCAAACTTTCCCTTTCTCTTCCTTTTGCTATCCATACATTACACACACACCATTTACGACAAACATCGGAGACCAGTCAGGCTTTGAAGCTTGCCCTGGTAGGGTAGTGCCACGTTGGTGAGATATCTAGTTGGGGAAAACCTAACCGCTAACCGCTAGATCGGTCCAGATGTCATCGCGGGGGAGTATCACCCCCACCCCCGCAATAAAACGTACTCGCTTAGAAAAATTCCTTGAGTTAGAATCCCAAATCATTTATCTGTTATTTATGTATGTATTATTTATGTCTCATCTATCTAGCTAGCTATCTGTCTTGTCTTCTATGTCCTCTATCTTGCTATGTCTGTCTGTCATCTCTCTATAGTATATCTGTTCTTCTTCTGTATCTGTCTGTATCTGTCTGTATCTCTGATCTCTGTATCTGTCCATCTGTCTGCACTTCCGCATCTGTCTGCATCTTCTGCATCTGTCTGCATCTGTCTGCATCTGTCGCATCTGTCTGCATCTGTTGCATCTGTCTGCATCTTCCATCTGTCTGCATCTTCTGCATCTGTCTGCATCTGTCCCATCTGTCTGCATCTTCGTCAAGTAGACTTCTCTCTCTCTCTCTTCATCTATCCTTTTCTCTCTCTCCTTCTCTCTTTTATCTATCTATCATCTATCTATCTATCTACCTATGTTTGTCAGGAATATCCTAAATTGATGGTGCTACGTCGTCTTGGCGTGGGAGGCAGATGTGGTGAGAACGGGAGGGGCTGCTGGAGCACTTCGGCTGGGCGCGCCCTTCGCGCGGGGCCCCTGGTGCGGGGGACGCCTTTCTGGGCGACGGCGCGCGGTGCAGACGGCCGTCTTCTGCCTGGAGGTGCGGCCCGCCCGCCCCCGCGGCGTGCGCGTTCGGCGCGCTCTTCCCGGTGGGGGCCTCTTCCCGCTGCTGGCGCTGGCCGTGCGCGGCGCTGCCCGAGCGCGCGCCGCCGCACGCCAAGGCGCTCTGTGCCCTGCGCCGCTGCTCGTGGCGTCGGTGGCCTGGCCATGCAGCTGACCCTCTGCCCGACGACCTCTGGAAGTGGGGAGGGAGGCGCGCGCACGTGGAAGGCCTGCTCAAAGGTTGGTGAACGCCACCAATTTCCCTCGCCAGTATCCCCGGCGAGGCGGGGAATATTCAATTTGGGAGTACAAAAAATGCTCCATTTCGTTTTTGGAGCTTTGGGAGGCTTCATCTTAAAATAACAAACTATCTTAACAACAAAACTACATCCCCTTGGGCGACTGTTTTACAAAAAATTCTTGATTGTGGTTACAAAGTTTAGGATTGTTCTTGATCTTTCAATTTTATTCATTCTCCCTCGTCTTTATCTATATTTAAACACATTCACTGGGCCCAATATTTGGGTGTGCCAATCAGCTTCTGGCGACGTGAAAGTCACTCTTCTTGGTCTTATACGGGTAGGAACTTGAAATTTCCTTGGAGGAAATACTCAGATGGTTCCGTTGCTGTCGGTGATTTTCGACCCCAGGTTTCTCTGAAGCTTCTCCGACACGGATCGGGGCTTATCGAGCACCGCGCCTCGAAAATCCCCAAATGCCTGGAATATGACTCCCGTTTCTTCACGGATGTCGGTCGCGGTTACTAATCCGACCTGTCTGGGAGTGAGATCTCATTGGGCGAATGTTGACGAAATAATTTTTTTTCCCGGCATACTGTCAGTTTTTTTAGTGACACAAGTGTGACATGCGCATGGATTTTCTGCCCTTGAAAATTCGGGATTTGGCCGGGTACGAACCGCTGCTTAGGCTAGTGTTAACCCCTCACCCTAGATTCATTGATATCTACTAGATACCCCATTTGACACTTGACACTGCAAATAGTTCAGATAATTAGGAGCATATGGTACCTGAAACTCAAATATTTGCTGTTTTTCAATCAAACCTCAAAAAGTGAAATCACTGTTTCACGTGAAACCACATTTTGCATTTAAATAACGTGGACAGTCGATAGGACATGGCACGACATACGAGTGCGGACGAGTTGGTAATCCTATATAGTTACAAAAAAAAGTGATTCGTGTGAAAAGCAGGGATTATGGTCCCCAAAAAAGAATTAACAGATTTCAAATTTTGGAATGACTTTGGGACTTCCCTTTTTCCGGAAATCGTTGGGAATTTTTTCCCGAGATCCAAAATGTCAAGGGTGCAATATAATTTAATCCCAATGCCTCCCCCAAAAAAAATCACAGGGTTTCCCCTTTTTAATGCCCGGGGTTTTGGGAGTTGTAGTGCTTACAGAAAACAACCCGGGAAAAACCGCAAAATCAATGGGACGGACGATGAACGAATCTGTTGTCAGTGCGGAAAATTTGGGCTTAACGGACATTTGCGGGAATATCGGGCTTTGCTAAATACACCCCGCATCCTCCCCTAGGCTCAAGACTTTTCTTTCGATTGGATCGACTGAAAAACCGACTTTGGGGATGATTTCCCAATTTGGAGAATTGGGCCCAGCCCCCAAAAAGGTTGCCCAAAAGCATTTTGCAAACTAAATGGTATGCGCTGTTTTCCCAAAAAAGGTTTGGGGGTTCTTTGGTCAAAAAGAACGATTTGGCTAAATTTCATGTACATTGAAAGTTTGTATTGAGGGATCATGCCCCCAAAAACGATTTTTTTTTATAGTTTCCCATGCGCCATGTCCGGGCCTTGTTCGCGTTTTTTGGGAACATTTGGAAATTCGAGGAATGTTTGGACCCATGCTCGACACAAATCTCATCGAATTTAGGGGAACATAATCGCGATTGTTCCGCACAAAACCTGCACCAACACTTTCGTATTATGGACTTAAAGGGTGATGCTATATTTCTGGGTGACCAACGACTTTTTGAGTCAGACGTCGAGTTGTTTTTCCCGGGGGAAAAAGGGGCCCGACCCGTATTAGAGATACCGCGACTTTGTCTTTTCATGACTAAAATAAGTAAGATAAAAATATAAAAGTCATCCAGTGGAAACTAACAAAAGGGCTCTTTCCTATCCTCTTGACATGGATGTTTAGCTGGATTTGAAAGGTGGCATTTACACTATCAACAGTTTAAATTTATATTCCAGTCTGTCGGCGGACGAAAAGTATAGTTTATTAGTATGCGTTCCCGAGCCCCACGTCAGTCCGTTCCCCCCCTCCATCAGGTGGGCCGGCCTCGGGCTCGGGCGGCAACGGGGTGTAGCTCCAAGGTGCGGGGCCCCCTATTCCTCTGATGGGGCGGTGGGGTCGCGGGGCCCAGCGTTTTCAACATTGATTTTCAACACATATATAAAAGATCCCGCGACGAAAGGGGGGGGATGACAGAATCCTTTGTTATTGTCCCGGGAATTCCCGCCCAAATGGAAAAATTTAAACGGGCCAAAAGCAGAGCCCGAAAAGGGTGAAGTAAATGGGGTTTGCTATCACAATTTACGAATGAAGTCAAAAAGGAAAAGCTTTGGAAAGGGGTTCAAAAACTTTTTTCTCTCCAGGGTATTATATTTGTTGATTGCGTTCCTCACTCGACTAGATATTTTGAATTATGAAAGTTTAAGTCCTTGTGTTTATATGGCATGTGTTATCGTCTGATGCATTATCGTGGCCCTATTACAGTCATGTAATTGAACATCCATTGCTGATGTTAGGTTCCATTATACTGCTGGTGTCTTTGGATTATTTAATGAACAAACTTGAACATCAAGCTTCTTATTTATGTGGATTTATAACAAAAATAGAATATAGTAGGTATATGAATTTTTGAACAATGATTTTAAATTTTAATATTTAAAATAAACTTTTTAGTGAATACTTTAAATATAATAATAATTAATAAAAAATTTTCTATACAAAAAATTTTACAAAATTTAACTAATCCAAAATATTTTTATCTTAATCAATATCTTTTATTGACAAAGTAGGATATTTGTCGTTGATATTATTTTTAAATTTATATTTATATTTTTATTTTGATATGTTTTTAAATAATATTTTCTACAAAATTTTCGTACACCAACTTTTAGCTCTAGACATCTTCTTGAAAATTTCACCGACTGTTTAAAAAACATGTGTTCACGATCATCTTTTCTTATTTCAGTATGACTTTCAACCCCTTTTCTGCAGCCTTTTTCGCTGAACGTGCTGTGCTCGAATTTCCTGGGCCTTCAGGGGGCTCATCGATGAATGAATCTCAGTCGCGGTGATTCAACCCTGAAACCAATGTTTTTTTAACATTCTAATTCATGCAAAATTAAGCCGAGGGTTTATCTTCTGCAAAATAGTTATTATTCAAAACAATCTGAAAATTTTTCAACTTAAAGCACCTAAATTGTGACACAAATACATGAACTGTGTAGGCATTGCCAGATAGAGTTTGAGATTTTCCATCTGAATTTTGATAATTTTTCTTTACAATACATACAAATTCGTCAACTGAAGTTGCCTTCAAATAGAGCTTTGCTTATTTTCGCGTCTTGTGTTGCGGGGACCGGCCTTCGGGTAGCCTCTTGGACAATCCGAAAATTCCTGTGTACTCTCTACGCATGGTGCCTGTTATCCCCTGCAGTCACAGGGGGCATGCACACCGCCACAAGAAAAGGCGCTCCTCCTGGTGGTCGTGCAACTTGGAGGAAGAGTGCGGGTTTTATGGTATGAAAATAAGTAATAAATAAAACAAAAAAAAACTACTGTCATAATTATGACTTATTAATGTAATATAATTATTAAAAATATAAATATTTTGGTCGTTACAGTTTAAAGTACCTGAATGAGGAACAGCTAAAAAGAAAAAAAAAAGATTTAAAACCGTGTTTATATTACAAACATTGTAAACTGCTGAATTTCAAAAACACGGAAAAAGCATATTAAAATTTTTTAACAAAATAGAAACAAATATTCATACAAACTAAATTCCTGCGCGTTGAATGGAAACTTTTGGGGGTAAAAAATTTCCCATTTCAATAACGTTTTAAAAGATCTCGCATTTGAGAACCTTTACAGATCGGTTTAAATTGTTGATGTACCCTTTTGGGGGCATGCTTCGAAAATTGCCCATTGGGATTTGTGATGATTGCTATCATAATCGTAGAAATTCATTTTTGGGATGTAAAATGGGGCCTCAGTGCACAAGGAATCAATCTAGTGTCATTAGAGCATAGTTCTATTTAAAATTCTCTATAGTCAGATTCAAAAGATGTCCCTCTTTAGGAACCTATAAACTCAAGCATTTAATTTTCCATTGAGAACTATGCCTGTTTTTTGGCAATTCTAACTTTGATTTCTGTGTTAAGCCTCATATGAAGAACACAGACTTCAAAAGATCAAAAAAATTTTCAGGGGGAGGCCCCTTGAAGTTCTAGGCAACAGAACAGGTTTTTAATTTTAGCGTAAGCTTCCATGCCCTGAGCGCGCTGGAGGGCGAAAAGGGGCTGGGAGCTGTGGGGAGGAGGCGGCGCATGGGCCAACTTACGGCGATGGGGCGCTTGGCCCAACGCTTTCGTTTACGGCGGCGGCTGGCGCGGCAGTGCGACGCGGCGCAGTAAACGCAGACAGCGTGCCACGCCCGCTTTGCGCCTCTCCGGCAAAAAACCCAGTGCGGCCCCGCGTTTCACTCCGGGGGCGTGGTGGTAGTAACAGGGGAAAGTTTCGCTTTCATTCCCTAACAGGTTTCGGGGAAATATCCTGCGACGGCCCGCTATCGAGTTTCGTTTTCCCGATATCACCGGGTGATGCCGAAAAAACGGCAAGACCAAACCGCATCTCCTTTCACGCCCTGTCTATCCTGTGCCCTTACAAACACACTCACATTCCTTTTAACATGACACACTACCACATATTCGGAACGGTCAGCAATATTGTCCGGTGGGGGCTCCTTGAAATACCTGGAGAAACCTCGAAGCCAGGGGGGTCGGCGCTGATCCTTGACAGGAAAAGACCACCGCACCTACCGGCAAAACCATCATTACCTTACGGGACTAATGATGCACGTTCCTCGGAATCCTCCCTAATCATTATCAAACGTTGGTGCTGCGCTCGGGTCAGTATACCATTTTCTTTCACTCCATTTATTTGATTTATTTATAACTCAAAAATAATTAAAAACTGGATTATTTTGAGAAAGTTCATTCTGTGACATTTTCAAATTTGGGATCATTGCCAAACAATAAGATTCATTCTAATCAGATAGAAATAGCGTATCTGGGGGATTATACAAATATTCGCCGTGTAAAAAAACTTTTTACAAATCAACAAGATTTCTATTTTCATCGCCTTTGAAATCACTTCTGCCGCGAACAAATTTCCATAGCTCTAGAAGACTTGCGCAGTGTGAATTTTTTTTATGTCCAGAAGCAAAGGCCATCGGCATTCGTTTAGTTTGGAAAACGACAAAACTGATCTTGATCTTTGATCGAAGCTGAGATAATATTTTTACAGGTTGTTTAGAATTATATTATGATGGTAATTAATATATTAATATCATTATTATATGCATCCCAAAAATTGGTCAATTTCAATGCAAATCTATTTTCAGTTGCTAATTTGCCTGGACTGTGGAACTCCCAATTATTTTTTTTAAAATCCGCCTTGGGATGGTTAGATGAAATGAAATGTATTAGTGGAATGCCAAGAAAGAACCTTTAAAACTTTTTTTAAAAGCGGTTATCATGCATAATTTTGTTAAAATTATTTTGCATGAGAATTAAAGCCTGATAAAGTTAACGCAGCTCGGGAAGTGTGTGGCTGACGTTCATGACACAAATTATCACTTGCTTTGCGCTGTTGTTGAATTAATTTATTTTAGTGAATTTAGTGATATTAGGGGGATATTTTAGTGATAGTGCACATTATTTTTGTGATATATTGAGTGGATGACGCATTGTTTTGATCCAATGTGTCTCTCCTGATCAGCGCATTCTTGAGCTACCATCAGCTGAAGATATATGAATAATGTAGCATTATTTTGTAGTAATAAGAATTGAAATGAATAAAATATAATATTAAATGATGATGTATTGTCTTGGATTATCAGCTGACAAACCATCCGATTACTGAAAATAATTTTCCCCAGAGCATGCGTTTTTCCCGCTTACTGTTGTGAACCGAAACAATTCAGCCTGAAACAGGCGGTATTAAATCCCCTAATGACCTGCAGGAAAGAAAATTGGGCCGCCGAAGAATCGGGTGATTAAGTAAGAATTGCCCGGTGCCAAAAATTCACACATTTGTCTTTCAGAATTAGAGAACAACTTAGCACGTATTAAAATGAATTACTGGGAAAGGATTAATTTTTCAAAACAGCTTCTATTTTGATTAGAAGTTATCTGGAAGGATCATTACAGGTTGAAACAAGAACATCTTAAGGCGGTGACATTTAAGAGATGATATTCATTAACAAATAGCTAACTGTACACAAATTCAATGACAAAATGAGTGTATGAACTAATTTGCGTTATGTTGCCAGCAATGGCCAAGCGTAGCTATCAAAGTGCCCCTTCTTATAGTAATCTTCTCTTCTTCTCTCTTTCTCTCTCTCTTTTTTCCTCTCTCTCTTTCTCTCTCTCCTTTCTCTCTCTTTCTCTCTCTCTCTTTCTCTTCTCTCTTTCTCTCTCTTTCTCTCTCTTCTCTCTCTCTTTCTTTCCTCTTTCTCTTCTCTCTCTTCTCTCTCTTTCTCTCTCTCTCTTTCCTCTTCCCTCTCTTCTCTCTCTCTTCTCTCTCTTTCCTTTCTCTCTTCTCTCTCTTCTCTCTCTTTCTCTCTTCTCTTCTCTTTCTCTCTCTTTCTCTCTCTCTTTCTCTCTCTTTCTCTTCTCTTCTTTCTCTCTTTCTCTCTCTTTTCTCTCTCTCTTCATTCTTCTTCTCTCCTCTCTTCTCTCCTTTCTCTCTTTTCTCTCTCTTTCTCTCTTTCTCTCTCTTTTCTTCTTCTCTCTCTCTTCTCTCTCTCTCTTCTCTCTCTTCTCCCCTTTCTCTCTCTTTTCCTTCTCTTTTTTCTTCTTTCTCTCTCTTCTTCTCTCTTCTTTCTCTCTTCTCTTTTCTTCTCTCTTCTTTCTTCTCTCTTTCTCTTCTTCTCTTCTCTTTCTCTCTCTCTCTCTCTCTTTTCTCTCTTCTCTCTTTTCTCTCTTTCTCTCTTCTTCTCTTTCCCTCTCTTCTCTTCTCTTTCTCTTTTTTCTTTCTTTTTCTTCTTTTTTCTCTCCTCTTCCCTTTTCCCTTTTTAATAAGAAACAATGCTTGAAAGACGTGTATAACTGCAGGGGTTTGGAGTAGTTCAAAGGACTCCTCCAATACAATTCCTTCTTTGTCAGGTTCATCTCTACAAAGCTGTTCTGTATGCGTGACGTGGGTCCTGGAGGTGGTGTCGTATTCCGCCGTCAAGGGGCGACTCCTGACGTTGCCCCGCCTGGTTCTTCACCGACGTATCAACAGTTCCCGGAGTGTCATCTTTATAATCTTCGTGCAAACCAGGTATGCCCATGAGCCACCCCCCCCGTGGGAAAGAATTTCGGTTGTGGACTCCCTCTATCAAAAGAAACGTGACAAGGGGAGGACCAAGTCTCGTTCTACAGACACAGTGACAGAATATATGGACTGTTTTTGGTTGGTTTATTCGAATCTTAGATTTTAAAATGATAACTAAGGAAACTTGTTTCCATCGAAATTTAATTTAAAGTTACGTGATCGTGGCTAATTCAGTTTTTCAGATTCAAATCATTCGAATAATTTCAATTATTTTATAAATTAAAGAAAACCACTAAACTCAAAATACTGTTTTAAAATTTAAGAATCAAAGTCAGATAATTCTAATACGCCAGAAATTTTACAAAAGGACGTTTACATGGGTTGTTAGTCTCATTTTGGGAGACTAAAAACTGAAGTTCAATGAATTTTAAACATGGTATTTTTACGAATCCAGAACAAATATGTTATTTACATTATAAACTTCTTTAGTGTTAAGTGTTTGAACTCTTCGTTTGAACTGCCTTGTTTTTCGGATGGACGAGGTCTGTCCTCTTTGCGATTTTTTCATTTCAAACCGATGAATTTTAAAAAGTCATTTAAAATGTAGTCTAGATAAATATATTGCACTAATAAATTAATGGATCTTGAAAGGTTTTAAAAATTCCATTGAGTTTCAAATTAAAAGAAGCCCACCGTATATTCAATGAAGATTTTCCATTTTAGGTAGTTTAGGCATTAATCAGGTGTACTGCAGTGCCTCTGACCGGAGTTCGTAGGGTTCGAGTCCCGACTATGGGGGTTTTTCGACATTCGGGGGTGGCAGATCACCCTTTCTTTCCATCTCATACTTACAATTATATTTCATGCACTCTCACACATGTCCGGAGACCAGCCGGGGCACTGTCCCAGCTTGGACGGTGCCTGCTTTAGAAAACCTGGTTGGAAAACCAACCGGTAGGCCCGCGGAACTGCCATCCGGGGGAAGATCTCGCATTTCCAGATAACACGCACTCTCTTACGGACTAAGACTTGCTTTGCCATACCGTAATCGCTAATCAATCCCAACAATCCCCCAAAATTTATTGCATTTTTGGGCAAGGGAAACCCCCTTTCCGTTGCAGGTGGGAATGCTTGAAGGGGCGAACGCGGGCTTGGTCGGCTGGAGAGAGCCGAACGCGCAGTCTACCACCGAGCACCAACCCAGGGCAGGCTCGCTGCTGCGTTGTCCCGCTGGGAGGCATGCTGACGGTCGATCTCGGCCGTCATCTCTCGCCCCCAACGGAGCGGCCAAAATCCCGCACGCACTAGCGCCCAATTGGAACGGACGGCGGTCAAATCTCGCGACCAGACCAGCCTCCTCTAGCTAACGGGGAGGCGGTCAAGAGCGAGTCCAGTCGAAACCAGATCAAAGGACAAATGGGTGGTGCTCAAACGCGATTTCAGATCGACCCCGCCCCGACTAACATTGAAAGGCCAGAACCCGTCTCAAATTGGCTCTCGGCGTTAAGCGACGACACCTCAATCTCCCCTATCCCAAGCGCCAACGTTGCGCGGTTAGCCTGAAATAAACCAACCAACCCCCAAGGCCAAGGGGACGGCGTAGTGCTGACGCGAATCACATCGTCTCGTGCAATGGGTCGAGTCAACAAAAAATCCCAAAGAAGCCTCGATTTCAGCGCCAAGGGCGAAATCGCAACGCATGAACCACTTCGCACTCCGCAACCGCCCACGTAGCTAACAATTTGCGGGGTTTGGGCCCAATGTTATCTCCAAGGGCAGGACGCTTCGCTCCTGGGCGTAAAAAACTGGAGAGATAAAAGAGGATCAATGAAACTAGTGAACAATGCGATAAAACCTGTTGTTAAAAGCGCCATCCATTGATCACTGGGCCCTTGAAACGACTGAAATTAAATTTGTCGAGATAGGTTTCTTCTCTGTTTTGTAGAAAATTTTTAACTTTCTATGTCATTCAGTGTTGAACTCAATTGTTTCACTGGAGCGAATGAAAAGAGTGAAACCCTTTCGGTAGCAAATTCATTATTGGTGGCAGAGAATGAGATATTGTTTTTTTTTCATAAAGACTATTCTGAACAAAAGTCACTAGATGTTTGACTTAACTTCTCTTCTTTCAAATCGGGTAGTAATGACATGTGATGCATAATGTACACAACAATTTAAATATCCTTTAATTGGTTTCAAACTGGATAATCTGTGATATCGTTTAAAATTTCCCCATAAACTTTTGGTCTCAATTTGAGTAGGAAGAAAAAAGGCGTGATCGATCAGAAAATTATTAGTTAATGAAATGTGATCTGAATTTTCACTTATTTTTTCATCCTAATTGGTTTAGTCCCCTTATTTTTCAACGCTTTTTTGAAAATCTTCTGTTTGAAAGTAAAAACCATCAATGAGACGGTGCTCATCTTGACTTAAATAACTACTACAATGCATCTATCAATTTTTTAATTTATGTTTTATTATCCCAAGGAGCTAGAATTTGTTTGAGGAGAAGGAAATGAGAAAAAGGAAACCATCTAAATTGTCAAATGTATTAAGTAAATTTCGGAAAATTTCAAATGTTTTAATATATGGAAGGGACAGGGGGTCAGACACTAAATTTTGTCTAATGGTATAAACTTGAGTTTATTTATTGCAATTTAAAAATTATTTTATTATTATTATATTTTTTGCACCCTGACCCTTCTTAAAATATTCAATTTTATGAAAATATGCAAATATCAATGTTACTGTCATTACATTTATCTACTTTGTTAAATGAGGTTTTATTATTTATTGTCCCTTTATAAACATATAAAGTCTTGCAAATGCCCTCTGACAGAAATTGAACTCATTTGTTTAATTTTTGATGCCCTTATTCCCGGAATCACGAAGAAATAATTCCCCCAAAACAACAAATATACTAATTTGTCAATTTTTTTTAAATTTTTTACTATAAAATATTGTAAAATTATATTTTCAAATTAAGATATTGTATAAATCTTTTTTACATATTTATTTTCCAGTACTACCTGCTTTTATTTCTGTGTTTTAACAAAGTATTTAACATATATTTCATCATTAGTCTTCATAATTACGTGATTTTAGGTGTTTTAGTTTTTAAATTTTCTAGTGGGATCATTTATTTCAGTAAGATACTTGTCTTGTGCGCAATACGAATACGTAAATTTGCCGTATTGTAATGATTCAAGAATACATCCGCTTTTTTGATTGATTACATTAATCGTTATACCTTTTCATGGAATGTGATAAATTTTTCTTTATGGTTTTTGTAAATCATTGGATTTTAAAAAATTGATTTTCTCAATTTATTAAGTCTTCAAAGTAATTTGTGGGACGGGTTGTGAATTAGAAACACCTGTGCTCTGTGGGCTGATGATTTGTTCCCAACAACTTCCAAACTTAAAGAAGTTGTTTTGGAAACAAACTCGTTATTTCATTAAATTTTAAAGAAGATATATTTAACATCAAAAGATTACAATTGGGTGCCCTATGGAGGTGAAATCTGAGATCAACCTTTAAACTGTCATCATACATGTATTAAACTATAAAAGATGATTTTTATGTCTGCCCATATTCGGCTCCTTGTGTACAGTTTTTTTTTGTAGGTACCAAAAAAAAGAAAAAAATTAGGAGTGGAGTCATATATATTAATAGATGCAGCTTTCCTTTATAAATAAATGTGCGATATTTGCGTTGTTTGAAATGCCGTAGAATTGAAACGGAAGATGGCATCATGCCCAACCTGGCAAGTTCAGAAATGAATTAGCAGTTGTTTGCTTAGACAACATTTGTTGTGTAATCTTAAAACATTGTCTTCGTAATTATAAGTATTCAATACAATGTACTTTCGTAAATATTCTTGGGATATCTAAGGAAAAAATCGAAGAGGTGAGGTTCTGATTATTATTTGGGAAAATATATTTCATACATTTTTTCCATACATTAAAGTAAGATTGATAGCAGGGTGTCTGTAATTAAAACAATATTCATTTATATATGTAAATATCTTGGTAAATATAAAAAATATATATTCTTGGATATATGTATTTTCTGTCTAATTTTCTGCAACTATTCCTTTGTGGATATAATCACCTTCTCATTTGCACCATATAAATTTCATAGTTACTCAAGCATGGATTTCTTCAAATGAATTGAGGGTTTAAAATTGTATTAAAAAAAATAAAGTCAAACATTTGAATAATGCTTCTGATACAAAATTATTTTTTTTTGCTCACCTTACTACGGAAGAAGAAAGTATTAGCATGGAAAAATCGCGATTTTCCGAAGAAACTTGTTGATTTACCGTAAACAGGTTTTCACCAAATTGGTTCCCCAGTCGATCTGACTGATGTTGCGGTCCTGAATATAAACAGATGTTTTATTTTTTGGTATTTACAAGAAGCTTCGACAGGTTTTCAAACTTTTCTCAAAAAAAATCAGTTTTCAGTTCTGGATGATCAGTTCAGATTTTATGTGAAATAATCCTTGTTTCTCTGTAAATGTTTTCAAATTTTGTAACAGTTGATATTTATTCACGTTTGTTTTGCTTCTTTTGTAGAAGTAAAAAAACACTACTGTTCCTGACTATCGAAAACCCCAGGCGCTTCATTTGAATTTGTTTGGACGTTTTCAGTATGACTGAAGTGTGAGCATTCCAGTAATGCGAGAAATTATTGCTTTTAAACATCTCAATTTTCAACACTTTCCCCCGGATGCGTAAATAATGCTTTAAACTTGGCGTGATCTCATTTCGTTGAAATCACTGAATTTTTAATTGCTTTTTGGAATCCCACAACTGCAATACTGAAAAACTTTCTTTAAAAAATTTGTTGATCAAAACAGACTGGAATACGCATAAACAATTTTTCTAAAATATTAATTAATTTTCCGAAGCTTGCATGGGAATAGAGCAATTTTGAACTATTATTTTCTCAAAATAAACCTAATTTTTTCCTCATATGTTTCCCCATTATTTTCTCACCCATATTAAAAGACGTAAAAATAATTGGGGCTGGGCGTTTCGCAACTTGTTTTGAAAATTGCAAAATTTGACATTACAAATGTTTGCAATTGATGATAGAGATTTTTGTTACATGAAATTGTTCTAAAATCTTAGATCATTGAATAAAGTCATGCTAATGAGAACGATTTTTTAGAAAAACGAGTAGTTTCGCGTAATTTCTACTTAAAGTTAGAGCAATTTTTAATTTTTTTTCAAAATTCCTTTTCTTTTATGGGGTAAAGGAAGGACCTTAAAATTGACGTAAGTCTAATTTTCTTTCAACTTTCTGAACTTTTAAAATTGCTAAAGTAAGAAATAATGCGAGAAAGTATTTGCTGTTGTAGCACCACTAGTTTTCAATTGGGTCCTTTCCCCATCCACAACAAAACGTGACTTTTATATTATTTTTAACTAACCTCTGATCCATATTTTGAAAATCATAAGTTCTCCATAAAATTTTTTTGGTTTTATTTCCAATTTTAAAATTTTTAATTTTCGAAGAGGGAAAAATTTTAAAAAAATCTTTCAATTTTTAAAAAAAAGGTTTCGACAGTCTGGCATTTTTATTGCTCATCAGTCTAACTACTCACGGTGCTGATGACGCTACTTCCCCTCGCCAGGGCAGGCTTGCCCGACAGCGAACGTTGCACGGGCTCCATGTCCCTGGTGCTAGTACACGAAGTGAATAACTCCCGACTAATAGTTGCTAGATCCGAAGTTTATGAAAATCACATTTTTTAAATTTTGAGCTTTTAAAATGCTTTAAATTTTCAAATGTCCACAAACACAATCAAACAAACAGAAATTCGATGATTTTCTATAGCATATTAGTACATATTTAGTCATTTTTCGATAATGCATCTTATTTCCATTATATTGAATTTATCCTATTTATTTTTGTTTTAATGTGGCATATTCTTGGCATTGTAATTATGCATGTTGTCTCCTGAAACCGAAAAATGTACTTCCAAATGAATCAAAGTTTTTCTTGGAAATCTGAATGTCTCGTTCGTTGCAGCAGTTTCTGAACTTTTAGATGATATCGCTGGTACCGAAATGCTTTGTCCGATAATGAACGATGTGATAATTTATCTTTGATAAAGAATTTGTGGCAATGAATTAATACTTCAACGATGATACAAACAAATCAATTTATTTTACTATAAAAATTATGTGGGAAAACTAAGTAGAGACAAAATCAAATTAATTGTTAAATTAAAATTTTGTAATTTTCATAAATACATAAACTGTTTATTGTTAGAGCATATTTCATTAGTTCTGGCGCATATTTTAAAAATGTTAGAGCACATTTTGATGCATATTTTTTCGTTTGATACATTAACTTGAGCCTTAGTTATGATTCATTTCCACAGGCTTTTGATTGACGGTAGTGTATCACGTGACTTGCGATCAGTTTCAAATGCAAAACAGAGAAAAGCAGGGCATATCATATCTTTCCTCTCAGCCACATTTCCTGTTTCCTGAGGCGAGCCCATACCAATCCTAGCTTTTCCTTCTAGCGTGGTCAACCGGAAAGGTCTTCTCATAAAATTTAGTCTTTTTAGAAGGATGCCCTCAGATCTGCATGTTATGATGTAACCTATCTATGTGGGTATTTATACCTTGGGATCGTTCATGCCCCTCACAAAAACATTTAAAATAATTCTTTCAAGTCAAAACAAAACCCTCTTAAAATTTGAAATGCTTTTAAAGATATCAAAATGCAAAAATTCTTCAGAATAAAAAAACGAAAATCTGTAAAAAATTTATTACATTAATGGTTATTATTTTCTGATAGTTATACACCTCCATTATTATTAACGAAATTCAGTGAGATGAAAAGAATCTTTAATGGCCCCGCCCAGCAAGACTTCGGGTTCTGTTCCAGAGGGGATCCAGGATATTACGTCACAAATGTTCATCACCGGATAGTTTAGTACAAGAAATTCCACAAGTTTTATTCGTCATATGTATATTTCTCACATGAAAGTTTGTCAGTGTAGTTTCTTTCTCCCTAACATGAAAGTGTTCGACACTTGGTGTTAAGACTTCTAGATCGTTCTTAGCGTTTGAGAAACTGAATGTCGTGAAGAAAGATGGAGGGTTTTTAACGGGAAAGGTGAACACCGGGTTGAATTTTAAAGTGGTTTTTATTGGTTGGAATATAGGTTACTTCCTAACATGGCTAGCAACGCTCCCAACCGGGCGTCCCATGAGGGGTGGAGGTGGCCGAGTGGCGCACAAGGCGGAGGGAGGCTGGCGGTGGGTCGCTCGGGTTTACAGCGTCTATTGCCTTGCTCAATCAATGCGACCTAGTGGGGCCGGCGATCTTACGCGCTTCACGAGGGCGAAAGTCGAGTTTCTTGGCCCTACGCGGTCCGTAACCTAGGAGTCATCCGGGGAAAAGCGGGGTTGGGTGTCCGTTCGGCCCCGCTGGATGGCCAGATCCGGAGCCGACCTGCGTCGCTTGGCGGGTTTTCCCAACCAGGTTTCTACAGGGGCACCGCCCAGGCCGCTCTGGCGGGCGCGCCCAGCCGCGACAGTTCTGACCCCAAACCCGGGCTCCCGGCTATGTGGTAGTGACGTGCATGGTTATGGGAAGTGGGTGTGTAAATGGGTTAGTGTAGGTGGGCATGGATAAGGAAGGGAAGAAATATCGCGCGCGATCGTGACCCTTTGTTAGGTACTGTTCGGCATTCGCCTGGTGTTAATCGGGAAAAAAGACTCCCATCAAAAGCGCCGGCCGAATTCTCCTCCAGGCAGCAACGAAATTTGACCTGGGTGAAAGCTAGTGTCGATCTCCTGCTTTCGGGACTCGAACCAAGGACCTTCCGGCGAGGCGCTGCAGTGCAAGGTTGATGCACTGAGCCACCGCTCCGTCCAGTAAAACGTGTCCGCCGCGGTTCAATTAACTATCGACGAAGATTCGTTTCCTTCTTACGGGTTTATTTGCAGTGCTCATTCAATTTCCGCTTGGATACCGCTCGCTGATCTTTCTCCCTTTGTCCCAGTTTGCCGCGCGATCAGCATTTGTTATCTGTTACCCAAAAAAGTTAAAATCTCATTCGTATAACGAGGGATTAAAGTGCAATAGTCATGGTTTCTTCAGCTCGAGTGGTCTGCCTTAACAGATATTCTACTATTTAAATTGAGTTATGAATACTGTAGAACAGCGTGTTTGAAAAATTGATTGAAATATTGGTCACGTGAAAACTATTTGCATGAGAAATCACAAGATTTAAGCTATTACCCTAAATTATTATGTGAAGGGGAAAGAATTACTGACATAAAATGGAAAACGATTTTCGAATATCTACATATCCGAAGATCAAGAAAACAGTTGATAGTAAGCTACATTTATGTTCAGAACAAACAAGGCCATCTCAGTATTGCGCAAAGGACCAGGAAACTGGACAAAAACCTATCAGATGAGGATCATTGGAAGTGAAGTACAATTCTTATTACAAGCGTATTTAGTCTTTTGAATTATACAAATAATATCAGTGGCTATTTTCAACACAAGGTTTCCCAAACCCAAAACAATACATCAAGCAGTAGGGGGTGGCAGGAATAACTAATATGGTAAACAATAAAAAACTTTATAAACAATTGTTGAAGAAATTGCCTATATGGAAGGAGACATGGAAGTAAATAAAGAAAGCAAAAATTAAACTTAAAAAGAGCCTTCAGATGAGAATTTTAAAATTTCAAATACTATTCCAAATAAAACAAAATGAAACAGAAGAAGAAATAAAAGAAAATGAATATAGCATACAATCATACAATTGATAGAATAGAATCACGAGACTGATATGGTATGGACATCAAAAAGAAAGGAAGGGTGCGATGACCGCTGAAAATGGACTAGACACCAACTGAAGAAGGGAAAAAAAGGAAGGGAGAAAAACAGGGAGATGCTGTAGGCAAACAAACCCTCAGCCACCTAGGAGTGGATGTTTGGACAGAACGAAGTGGCGAATTGGTGCGGGGAAAAGACAAACCTGTAAACACTCCTAAAAGAAAAGAAGAATTATGCAGAGTAAATGGTAGTAATATATTTGCTATCATTGTTTAAAAACGATGTTATTTTCCTTTTGATGTTTATATAGTTTCAATTATATAATATTATAGAAACAGATATCAGCAGAAAAGATTTTACTTGGCACGAAACTTGTGAATCATATAATAGTTTAATTCATCTGGCAGTGAGTTGTAAACAATGAATGCATTGTATATGAATATTTTGAAATGAGCTACTGATCCTGACATCTGATGAAATGATTACTAGGTCAGTGTTATTGTAAATTAATCTGTATGGCTGGGAAAATTTGTATGTATATTTATTGTAGTTAGGTAACGGAATATGCAGGTGAATACACGTTTGTGGCGTGAAACGTAACATTACTAGTCCGTGACACTAGTTGTGATGTAGCTCAGGTTTGCGTTCGCGGACTTGGGGCGCCAGTGTGATACAAACCTACTTCTTTGGTGCCGGTTTTTTGAATCTCAGGGTAGGCGGGTCCGAGTCAGGGGAAAAATGCAGGTTTTCCATATGGAAGGTATGTTGTATTCTGGTTTATATTCAATGAAATACAACGCAATTTTCTTTTAAAACAACACGTCAAAAAGATGATACGGCTTTGTTTTTGTTAACTGACAAACATATACAGCTGATAATGAATTACGTGAGATGAGATCCCATTGATGAGCCTTCTGTCCCGTGAAAGTGACGGTCTGTTCATCGACAGACTAGTAATGGCTGGCCCTGTGTGGTTACTGCTCCGACAAATTTTACGCCGGATGGATTTTTCCGGCTGGCTGGTAATTGACAGCGTCAGATGGCGCCGGCTGCGAGTCGGCGACTGTGAGCCGCCGGTGTCCCCGCTGAGGCTGCCTCACATTCCCCCAAACTGAACTCCCCGTAAGTCTGCAAATTCCCGGGCGCGTTCAGATGAAGGGGCCCGTCGCAACGCCCCGTTTTTGAGTGGTTACTGAAGTGCTGATGCCTTGCATAGCAGAGAAAAGGGCCCTTATGCGATGTTCGATAAATATCTCTTTGTGCCTGTATATTCGGGTAGCTCAGGATATTTTATAATAGCACCTTTGAGTGAGACCAAAGTCTGTCATTTTTTTAACTGGCGTGGTTGCTTTGCAACTTATAAATAATTTTTTAAAATTCTGCCTAAAAATCTGTTCCCGAAGAATATATGAAGTTATAACGGATGTTAAGTTTGTGACCAGAAGTCTCGAAATTTGTGACCAGTAAATTTTCAGCGCTGTGCCCGAAGCTCCTTCATGAGAAAACGCCTTTCTCTCATGCGCTAGTCTTCCCCATCACGTGATTGCCGGGTTGTCCTGCTATTTTTTGGATTGGATATTCTAGGAAGTTCTGAAGTCTGTCGAACAATAAATGGTTTGGGCGTCTTTCCCCCGTTGACCTGCTTTAGAATTTACTTTATTGATTAAACATTTTTTTTCAACTTTTTGAAGAAAAATCGTTGTAGAGTACCAGATGTACGCACAGTATGTGTAATTTATTATGTCCTCAGGAATGGGAGGTTCGAAAACCCGCACTTGCTCCAGTGAAACAAACGCCGTTCGCCTTTACGTGGGTCAGCTTTCCGTGCTCGTGAAGTCTGCTCTCACAATACTTTTCAATGGAAATGCGTCCTTTGAGGATGGAATGGTGCCTGAGATGGGAAGCTGCCAACATGAGGGCGTGGGATTTAGACCCCTCACTTAACAGCTGAGACCCCGGCCAAGGGGAGCTCGGGTATCTGGACATGGTAGCCCAGTCAAATTTTAACAAATTGGTGAAAATCCCCGAGTTTTGAAACTTGCATGATTTTTGTTGGTGAACTACTGAATACTACTACTGAATAACATATAAAATCCCGAAGTGTGGGGATGAGCCGGGGTGGAGCCAATTGAAGTTAATTTTGGCCTTTTTGTATATTTCCATAACTATCAATGCAAAGAAATTTTTTCTATACAAAATTAAAGTAGATAAAATTTCCTATTAAAAGTTCCTATAAGATTTTGTTGTAAAATAACATTTTAGAGTTAAAGCATTGAAAAGTTCTCGTTTTTGTTTACATGGCCTAGTTATCTCCCCCTTAAAAATGATGTTTTGATAAGTTCATGCACAAGTAATTTTATTTTTGTTGATTTATAACAATGTGTATTCATATTTTGCAAAAAAGGAACATTTACACCCTTTAAAATCTTAAATTGTTTATAGGTTTTGGGACTTGAATATCTTGGTCATTAGGATCTGAATTACCTCCCGGGACGAAACTGACAATCCATACTTTTTTGATAATGATCAGTACAAATATTTGTAAAGAATTGTTACACTGTCAACAAAAATTACAAAAACAACACAAAAGCCCGATTAACGAGTCAGTCATTAGGGAAAAAAAACAACTCATTTTCAAACTGTCGAAACGTTAGTGATTTTAGGAATGTTGGGCCCTTCCCAATTCATATCACGGATCCGTCAAACAATAACAGAGGAACCCTTTGGGGACACAATAAGGACCTCTAATTAAAGAGTCATTAATTTATTTTGTGATTATAAACTGAATTCTAGAAGTTAAAAATTTAATACAATAAATTATTTTACAAAATAAATTACATATAATTTTGAAATTTTATAATATTGTGGCGTCGCAGGTAGGGGTCCTGCGGCGGCCGCTTGAAACCGCTCCTAAGCTGGAAGTGGGATGGGGTGGAAGGCGGCGGTCCGCGCGCCGGGCCGGAAAATCCGGTACGAAAATAACTGGGAGGAAGGACCGCGCGAATGCGAAATCTGGGAAGTGTTGCAGCCCTGGAAGGGCTGGCCAGCAACCGAATGACGCCCGCCGCTTGTAGAGTGGGGCGAGCCGACGGATACCAAGGCTGCGCCGACATGCGTCCAGGATCGCAGAGTGTCGAAAGACGAGGTTATCTCCAGTTATCTTTGCGGATCTTCAAGTCGAGATCGGGTTTTGGGGACAGGCATTTGCTACTGATTACGGGACAGTCCCACAGCTCGCACCTCGCGTTGCTTTCCTGCTTTTAGCAGTGGTTTTCAGCTAGCCCAAAAAACGGTCGCGGGGTTTCGGCTGAGGAGTTGAAAGGTTGCCAAATTAAATTTTGTAATAATATTTGTACATTAATTGTAAATATTGTAAATATCAACAGAAACAGTCGTCTGTTTATTCTCTTCGTACGTCACAATATAATTTCAAATTTAATATTTTTATCAGTCAATAATTTATTTTATGGAATTTCTTTTGTGGACAAGAAATTCTTATTTAACACTAAAATTTTCTTTTTTAATGAACGCCCAGACCATCGGTTGGACATGGTCCTGTTATTTCCTAATATCTTGCCACTGATAAGATGACATTAACGCCACTTAGCTGTGTTTTTTTTGTTTTTAAAAATTACACGAAGATATTTTTACATCCCTCGCGTGGGTTAATATTTTCATTACGTTGATATTATTGATATACAGATACATTATTTCTTTTGAGTACATGCTTCAAATGATGTCATATAAAGGGTTTTCGAAAATTCAACACTTTTCCAAAATTGCGCATTTTAAAACGCTCAAATGACGTTTTAAAAAAACGGCTCTAAATTTGTTTTTCAACATTTTCCAACATTTGCATATAAACCTATTTTCTCTTCAAAACTATTCTTAAAGTCATATTTCAATTCTAACATTAGAGGACCGATAAACTGGGGAAAATATAGAAAACAAAATCGGCACCAATAGATGATAGCTACGAAGAAGGTGGAAAGAACTGAAAACCAGTCTAAAGAGATAAGAAACAGTACTGAAAAGTTTGTGTCTCTCTGTAGCACCTCTGGTTACCTTCTTATACATAAGTAATATGTGAGTAATATACGTAGTACGTTATCTGAACGTTATCGTGCTGGGAAAATCTGTTTTGAGATTTGAACGAAATACAATTTTTTGCCCCTGATACGGAAAAGTGTTGCTTTTCTTTTTCAAAATATCCGTTCTTAGTCTATCTGTCCATCTGCCATCTTGAACAACGGTAAAAAAACCTAAATAATTCGTAGAATTTTTTTTTCAAAACGAAGATTCCCAGTCGATCGCGATTAAAACCTTTCAATTTCCAGAGAGTTCTTTAAACTTTTTGGGTACTTAGATAAAGCCCCTGAGATATTTAAAAATTTCTCAAAAGTCACCAAATGTTCTTTTCATTTCTTTTAAAAATAATAAACTCTTATAAATGGCTTAGCTCGACCAGGGAGTGGCTCAGGCATCAACTGATGTCATCCTGTACTCTGATCTGAGGTAGGTGCAACAATAAATAGCAAAATATCTGTTGTTTCTTTAAAAACTATGTTCATCTGCTCAACAGATCTTGTCTATCCATTTCCAGAATCCCCCAAAAAAGAAAAAAAATGAGTTTTCTTCTTTTCTCAAAATTTTTGACAAGGCTTTTCCACTAGATTGAATTTGGATTTCTCAAAACCAGTAAAGCTCAATAAACAAAATATACCATTCGTCTGACAGGAATAAAATCAGATTTACCCGAATTATGAAAACTAAAGGGCCCAGTCCATAGAATCTTCAAAAGATCGTCTGACAAGACTAATTAACAAGTAAGATCTTTAAACATGAAGATAAGAATTTTACAATGGAATTCTTGGTTTTTATACTAGATATGAATTTATTCAGAAGATTCTAAGACGAAAAATATGATGGAATGGTGCATCGAAACCAACTTTAAAAATAAGTACCATTGTAATATAAAAGATTATCAATATTTTATAAAACAAGTGGTGTGCAAATTCCAGTGGCGGTATTACGATCTATGTTACATAAGTCGATCAAGAGCAGTAATTCTCTATAAGTGACCTAGAAGTATTGTGATATAGCTTCAAAATAGGGTGGTAGCTTTCATCTGTGAAACGCATACATTCCCAATGCGTTTCAGCAAAAATCTCGCCACCTATACAATTTATACTACAATATCCGCCCAGTACTGATAGTCAGTGATTTTATTTGTCACAATTTGATTTGGGGATAAACAGAACAGATCATAGGGGAAATTGTTGGTGATTTGTGAATAGAAGTTTTAAAGGTCTGAACAACTGCTGAAAATAATATACATTTTCAACAGGAAAGCGGCTGTTATGATATAATGTGTAATGTTTCTTTGTATTAACCATCTAATTCTGTTCTCAGGTAAATGGAACGTCCATTTAAACGAATTGAACACAAAATTAAGTTCATTATGCTACGCGTTTAGAATTCTTACCAAATTCAGTCAGCCTTCTACTGCTCGTTGTGGATATTTCGCGAATGTTCATTCCCCTGAGCATGCACAATATTCTGGAAACACATCTTATAGCTCCCAGACTTTTAGATTACAAAAACGAATTGTACGAATAATACCAAATCCACCACGTGATTCATATAAGCCTTTCTTCATTAATCTAAGAATTCTACCATTACCGTGTCTTTTATTTACGAATCAGTGGTTTTGTAAAAATGACTTGCTCAAGGGCGGAATATATTTTCAGAAAATGCCAAGTCTATTACTATAACACTCGACGTAGAAATCATATTCATCAGGTGACAGTATCAACAGCTCATTACAAAATTCACATACAATACATGTACATTATTTTACAACACTTTGCCAAATGACATTAAACGATTAAATTCAATAGAAAGTTTAAATCCAAGTGAAATCGTTTCTGCTGCATAACTGTTTCAATACAATTAGAAACTATACTGAGCATCACAAGGAAGTAACATTCATTTAACAGTGATATTTAATGCATTATTATCATTTGGACTGTATAAATATGTTTAAACAACATGTAACAAGTATTGTTGCAGCTTCTGGAGTCATGACCCCATCTCGATCAGGTTTTGCATCAGTTTCCCTGATCCATTGAGCAAATGCTGAGATGTTTTGCTTCTGGACTTAAATGTAACTTCATTATCTGTCACGTCTTCTAGAATTCAGTGGAAAATATAGTTATTCAAATTATCGATTCCATGTTGTTGCAGCAGAGTATTATTCCTTGAAGGACATCATGGATAGACCAAATGTATTGCTTATTTATCCTTGAAAATAGATTTTATTACATGGAGACTCTTTTTCATTAAAAATTCATGTAGTATATAACTTAGTGTAGGGATCACAGAATTTTAATGTGCACAATTCACTTCTCCCACAGCACATATATCAGTTTTCCTGTTTTGATGTAAAATAAAATAAAAAATAAAAGGTTTGAGAGTGACCGGACAAGACGTGGTGTTAATAACCACATGTCAAGTGTACTGAAGGACAGAGAACAATGCAGTCGGTTTCTCAATGATTTGAAAGGCATAAATTTATGCAGTGATATTTAAAGAATAATATATAAACTAACTAATATAGTGATATGAATTCCATCAAACTGTCATAACTTGCATGTACAGAACTGATAATGTCATTGTGTAGGTGTCACTATAACCTTTATAGTTGATGCAACATAAAATAAAAAGTAAAAAAATAATAATAATATTACTTCTTTCTCACAACTAGAGACCTCATCACTGACAATTGCCAGACAGATTCTTGAAAAACAGTGACTTCTAAACGTACATTATTGATGTAATTAGCATTTATAAAGAATAAATTTCAGTGACAAACATCATAATGATTTTATAGTTTGAATTTCTAATGTAACATAAACATTACACATTTCAACCATGTTGATTTCCTTCCACTGCACTTCTGCTTTTACTGCTCAGTATCAGTGTCATCTTCCTTCAGTCTTTAACTTTTCATTCATTTCATTTATTCAAAGCTCAATATTCAATTCTGCCCAAAAATAAATTCCATTTGCATAATTTTGTGACTAGATTCAATTCATTAAAATGTATTAAAATTTATATTTTCAGTTAATTAAACATAACTCAGAATGTAATAAATTTATTACCACAATTGGTACAGCTAAACCTTGATTTGATGTAAATAAAATACTCACTTGCGGCCGTGTGAGATCGCTAAGGCAGTAGTGTCGTAGTGATCTCTGGACCCGAAGGAATCGAGATTCGAGTCCTTACCTGGGCATGGTTGTATTTGTGTTAGTTCTTTCACCCCTTATCATCAATCACCATTCGTTTCATCCACTGTTACCATACCGTTAACAGCAATAGTATTCGCAATGACCTTAGATGTTGAACGACCTTAAATAAACCAATTAAAAAAAAAAAAATACTCACTTGGAACTAGGACCACAATTTGTTATACCAGTGCTTCGTAGGTTTACAGGATCAGTACATCTCAAAGCTCCTTATGAAAATGCCAATGATTATAATGCAATAATATAACTATAGATAAGATGTAAAGCATATAGGACAACAGATCTCTATTGCACAGCCTTTACCAGAGAAAAAATGAATTCATTGATCTAGGTCTTAGAGACCAGGTCGAGTTCTTCTGAGTTAGCAGAACTCGACCTGTCTCTAAGACAGATCAATAATTCATCATCAATAGATTTTTAAATTGAAATGGTTGAGATAAATGAGCAGATGCTCATTGAAAAATGTTTATTTCTTTTGACAATTGTAATCAATGTTTTGGCAATAAATAACATTAAAGTATGAAGCTTGTAAATAAATCATCCTCATAAAGTACTGTGAGTTTACTTAATATACTTTGAAATGGTTGTAACAGAAAACCCTAATACATTCAAGAGAGATATGTATCGATATAGATATAGAATAAATATTATCAATTTTATACTGAATGGAATAACTAAAACTCAAATCAATTACTCTCAATTGTATCAATGAAACAAAATTACTCAAATGTAATTATTAATTAAAATGAACATATCTCTTTGCATTACATCTGTGTATCTCATAAAGAAAAACATTCTAATTTTTGTACAGAAAGAAATCTGACAATAATAAAGCATAAACTCATTTCACAAATTGGAAACTAATCATAATTTGAAAAACCAACACAAAATATAAATAATAATTATAAATAAAGTAGGAAAAATCTCACCTTTAAAGTCAGTTTTGAATAAATTTATAATATTAAAGTACAATAGTTAAGGGTTTTCATAATTCTTCAACATTTGAGTAAATTTTATGCTGCAAAAGCAGACATATAACAGTCATATGGGTTACAAACACTAACAAGCTCAAATTACAGCAATGTTTAGTCATGTGCTTTTTTCCTCATAAATAGCTAAGTGCAGCTTAATGTTATTTTCTGTTTCTTTTAAATATATATTTCTTAGAAACATTTACAAACCAATTATAACACTTTTAAATTTCTGAAAAATTCTAAAAATTCGACATTTTCTTAACTTTATTTCAAATTTTAGATCTTTTCTTTATCCTAGAGGCTGAACCTTTATACTCTCAATTGAGACAAAGATGTGGAAACATCTGATAAGCAATGTTGAGAGGTAATTTTGAGGTAATGAGGTAATTTTATTTCAATATTTCACTAAACAAATCAAATAGAATCTGATGTCATTTTGAAAGAAAATATTTTGTTTGCTTTGAGAAAATTTTGAGTTATCTGTACAGTGTCATTTTTAACTCTAAAGTTCATAAGAAATGTTATACTATAAAAGAAAATATATTGAATATTTGTTAAGAGATGTGTTATGAATTTTGAAAATAAAACTATATTCCCAGGTTAAATGTTATGAAGGCATAAATAACAACTGATCATGTATTCATTCTACAGAGGTGATTTCTCAGGGGAGAGAAAGGGGGAATGTTCTCCTCACATTTTCTTCTGATGTAATTACCAAATATATATATTTTTTTAATGTTTGAAAAGTTTTTAGATGATTACTGTAATTTTTTGATCAAGTTTTAAACTACATGCATTTCTAAGCAAGTGCAAACTGTGCATAGAACTATTAGCTCCCATTCCTTCACCAATCCAGCTCATATGTCAATAATGGATATTTCACAGCATTTCAGAGACCAAAAGGAAAAAATGTTTTATAATGGAGCTATAGTGTCCTATGGAGCATCTCTTCTTCTCTTGAACTGGCATCTAAGGTGTTTCTTTTGACTTAACGTGTCTTGGAGGTTGGTTCACAGTATAACCCCACAATGTGGGTTAAAGGAACTCTTGTGAAGGTGCAGAGCTCTTAGCTTTATCCTCTTATCCATTGCAAGTTGATATGTAATCTTATATACTGTATGTTTCATTTGAGGTAGTTTAACAAGTATAATAGATTTCTTTGTTTTCCTCCTCATAAGAAACATAGAAGAGTCCCTTCTGCATTTTATTCTTAAAGCTATTGAAATCTAACTTTTATCACATTGTTTAATTCACTCTTAAATTTTAAAAAATGTTATAATTTGTGAAAAACATTCAAAGGAATAATTTGAACAATATTTGAAAAAAAGATAAATAAAATATGTTTTCAATATATTTTAATAAAACTTCTCTGCATTATAATTTAAGATTTAGAATATTTCATAGTTAGTCAGACAAACATTTCTGGAAGAAAGTAAAATGAAACAACCAACACAAAAACATTGTGAAGAGTGTTTCTAAAAATTTATTTTGGGAGATAACCGAAAAGGCCATGAGCTGAAATATAATTAACGTTGAATACCCATATATTTTTTTTTTTTTTTTTAAAAATTAAAACCCCAAAAATATCATGCACACTCATATATTTTCAATGATTTGTTTTCAAAAAATTACTTTCTTGTTTTAATTTTAAAAACAAAATTTTGTTCATGAATTAATTTGTTAAAATGTTTATTTTGGGTTCATGCACTAACACTGCATTTCTAATTTACTTCAATGAAAGAAACACAGTGTTATCTTGCATAGAACTGGAATGATTTTTAATTCTTTTAAAGTAAAGGAATTTTGGGGGAAAATTTTTTTAAAGTTTTTATAGAACATGGAATATTATATTTATTAAAATTTATATTCTTTTTTTGGGTTTATCTTTTTTTTTTTTTAAACAGCCTCTTCATTTCTTTATTGTTTCATTTCATTTTTTCTATTTTTTCATTTTCTTTCCCTTCCCAGTACAAAAGGGTGTTTTTTTTTCCTTTTCTAAATATAAAAAATTTTTTTTTAACAAGATAATAAAAAAAATATGTTTCCCCAAAAAAAAGGGAAGATAAATTAATGGTTTGACATTTAAAAGTAAAAAATTAATTTCTGAAATTTAAAAAATTTTTTGGGATGATTTTATTATTTTTACGTTTATTTACATTTCCTGGATAAAATTTCCCTCTAGAATTTTTTTTTATCTCATGTCTTATGCCACTATTTTGGATGTTCAATAGGGGTTTGCTTTGGAATGTTGAGCATTAAAAAGGTTGCAAATAAATTTCATTTAAATTCAATTGTTTTATATTTTTTTTAAAAATGCAATAATGTGATCAAAAAAAAAAAATAAAATTTTTAATTTAAACAGTTCCTTATTCTCTAAAAAAAAATGGTTTTCAATATTTTTTTAAATATTTTAATTTCTCTCTTAAAACCCTTTTATGCCTAACCCAAAAGGTTTTTACCCAAAATGAATTTTCTAATTTTTTTTCTGGCTGTACTAAAAAACCCAATTTGAAATTTTTAATTTTGGGGTGATGGGGTTCTGGATTTTTTTAAATTGTAAAAAATGGTTTAATTTAATGTTTCTTAAATTTTTTGCTTGAATACAAATGGGGTAAAATATAAAAAGAAATTTCTTTAAAAATTTTAGAAGGAAAATTAAAAAGTTAAAAATTTGTTAAAACGGGTCCTCATTTTTTTTGCTGGGGGTTTGTTAGCTTTTGGGAAAATGTTTCTTAAAATTAAATTTTAAACAACATAAATGGTAAATTTTTTTAAAAATGAGATTTTTCCCACAAAATTTTTAAGAAATAAAAATTTTTTAAAAATTTTAAAAAATTTTCCTCTTTTAAAAAAATTTTTTCCTTTAATTTTCCAAAGCAAAATTATTAGTAATTTTTGTAAAACTTTCAATTACAATAAGTGTTGAAAATTTTTATAATTTTGAAAGGGATTAATTCCCATTTAAATTTTTTTTATTTTTAAAGAAACAGAAAACTGTATGTGAGGGGAATTAGGGGTAGAAAGTAATTAAAGCCAATTTATCATACTACTTTTTTGGCCCCCATCATTTAATGAAATTTATATTTGTTAGGGCCCCAGTAAATTTAAAAACAATTTTTGCACAAACCCAATTTTTATAAAACATTTTTTTGTGTTAAAAGTCATTTTAAATTTTTTACTAAAATGCTTTTTGGGAAAAATGTTGCCAAAAATTTTTAATTTGTCATTTTGGGATTTTTAGAAAGCTTTAATTTTGACTTTTTTAAAATATTACATATGTCATATTTTAAGGAACAAGAAAAAAGGGTTTAAATATGTCTAAATGAAATGTATCGGGTAATATTATCACAGAAAAAAATTATACCAAAAAGGGTTATTTAAAGTTTTAAATTTTTAAACGAAGTGGGTTGGGGAGTTTTGGTCATGGGCTGAAAACGTAAAAAAAAGGGGGATGTTCTTACTTGTATATTCTAAAAGGGGGCAAAATTATTTTTTAACCAAAACCCAAACTTTAAAGACAATGAACCGGTTTGCCCTGCAGACATCCCCTCAAAACCCCTTTGACTTTGTGGGGAAAGGGGTTTTCCAGATACAAATTTCTTAAAGACAACCATAGGTCTTTAAGAGGGAAAAACCTGAAAAACCGTGGCCCAATGAACTCTCAGTAAAGACTAAAAGGAAATTAAGAAAACATTAAACAAAAGTATCGGTAAAACAAAATTTTGATGAGTTTATTTCCCTTAAATTTGATTTATTTAAGACAAAATTTTTTAAAAAAATGCTGAATTGGAAGACCCCAAATTAAAATTTCCAAAATTACAATCGGGAGTAAAATTGATATTTTTTATAAAAAAAATCAACAAAATTTTAAAAATTTTTTTAAAGTCTTTTTTTTTTTAAGGTCATATTTATATGGGGTTTTAAGTCTAAATGTTCCCATATTTTTTTGGGTCAAAAAATTTGGGGGCCCTTTTTTTCAATGGAAAATATTTTTATACGTTAGTGTTCTTTTTTTTGGGAAATTGAACTTTTCCCCCGTTTACTGTTGCAAAATTTCTTTAATGAAAAGCGGGGGTTTTCGATCAAATGGGTTAAAAAAAGGGCCTCCCCAGGAAAAAGAAATCAACATGTGTTTAAAACAAATAAAGGTGTGAATTTTGGAGGGTGGTATAAACGCTATAGAAAGGCCCAAATGCACGGGAAACCCTTTTTTGAGCGGTCGGGGGGGTTTGGGGGTTTTCCAAACATGCAACTGCCCCGGGAAAAAGGAACCCCCGACTAACACCCCCCCAAGGGGGGGCAGTGTTGGGGTTAAAGGGAAAGGAAAGGGTTTTTGGGCCCCAAAAAATTGAATTGCCCAAACGACGTTTCCCCGTATATTGTTTAAAAGTGAAAAAAACCCTTTTTAAAATATATTTTAAAATAAATTTAATAGTAAACTTTTATTTTATTTTCAAACAAAAACACATTTCCCAAAATGTATTTTTTATATTTCCCAAATTTAAAAAAATATTAAAAAATTTAAATTTTCCCAGAAAAAAATGTTTATTTTGGATAATTATTTTAAAATAATTAACTATTTAAAAATAGAAAAATTTTTCTCAATCTTTCGGGAAAATTTATCCCCCGTTACTTTTTCTTTGAAAACAAAAAACAAATTAACCTGCGAGATAAAACCCCCCCCCAATCTTTTTAAAAAGGGATCAAACAATCTTTGCCTGTTAAGAAATTTACCCACAAATATGGAAATTTTGTTAAAATAACAGTGATAAAAATTTTTTTTGAAAGCTCCCCAGTTTTGAAAGTTTGGGTTTAACTCCTCCACTAAAAACTGTTTGCTCTTTGCTGGGGCCTCAAGGTTAACTGTGAAAAAGGAAAGGATTGAAGACGCCTGGTTTTTTTTGAAAAATTGCCCCACAAACGGGAAGGGGGTGGGGAACCTTCGCGGGAAATCGGGGTTGGCTTTTGGAAGAAATGTTCAAACCCTTTTTCCCAAAGGCCTTAAAACAGCAGGAGGGTTTTATACTGACCCCCGGGTATTTTGTCGGGTCACAATTATTTTCTTGAACTTTGACTGAAAAACCAGAAAGTACTATAAATTAGTGGGAAAAGTTTTAATTTTCGGCTAAAAAATTTTTCCTTTTTGGGCCCTTCCCTTTAATTTAGCAAGAAAAAGTTCGTTTGAGCTTTGGGGATTGATTTTCGTTTTAACGCCCTTTTTTAAGGGTATTAAGAGAAAGAAAAGTTCATCAGGGAAGTCTGTCTATATGGAAAAGGTAAATTTTGGGTTTAAGTGATATCCAAATCAGTAAGGATTATATTTCTTCTTTTTCCCAAAATTTATTCCTTTATTTTTTTAAAAAAAAAAAATGTTTAGGAATATAATTAATTTGGATCCCAATTTGAGGGTTTAAAACTCCCTCGGGCCTAGGGGGGACGGGGGGAAAATTTTCAATTACTACTGGATCCATAAACGAAAGAAGTGTTTTTCTTTAATTTTTTCTTTCCCTGTCCACCTTTTTATATCATTTTGGGAAAATTTAAATTGTTTTGGGTTTTTTCCTGGAAAACCCCTCATGGGGGGGTGGTGTTAATTTTTTCGGAAATATATAAAAGCAAATTTTTGGGGCTCTTTTTAAGAGAAGATTTTATTACAGGGAAAAAAAATTTTTATTAAATGTTGATAGTCCGCCTTTGTTTCCCTTTATAAATTTTTTTTGGTTTATTTTGGATGCATAAATGCAATTTAATTTTCTTTCAAATTAATGTAATGAAACCTTTTTTTTCTTTTTATCCCCATCAAATTTTTCCTATCCCGATTTTTAAGTTAACCTTGTCCCTTAAATGAAAAGGGCTCGGGGTGCAACGACGGCCCCGGAGGGTTTAAACCACCACCCCTAGATTTTGGGGTTTCTCAGCCGCCGGGGTCCCAAAGTGGCAGGTCCAAAATTGTTTCGATTCAAAACGTTCAGCGTCTGGAAATTTATTCCCGGGCCTAAATGGCGGGGTCCCCCCAAGCGCCCAACGGTTTACGTTTTACCCCTCAAAGTTAAATTTTCCCTATTTACCCGACTTTTCCCCTTTTTTTTTCCTTTGTTTGGTGGATTTTTATGGACTACCCCCATCGAATCCCGGGAAATTCCAAGTTTCAATTTTTTTTATACCCGCAATTTTTTAATTGCTTTTTCCAATCGTTCCGTTTTTTAAAATTGGATAAAAATTTCAGAATTCTGAAAAAAAAAAAGGGAAGGGGGAAGAAAAAGGAGGTCGAAATGCCTGGGTTTTTCCCGGTTACAGAACCTTGGGGGAAGTTTAACCATGATTCAATGTCGCTACCATTTTAAACCCCTGTTGTTTTATTTCCAAGCAAAAATGTATTTGATGGGGATTTTTGGGGTTCCCAATACCCCCAATGTTCCATTGGGGCATTAAGTTTGGGAAACAGACTTGTACCAGGTGATTTTGGTAAAAAATTTTTAAAATTTATAATAATTATTTTTTTGGGAGGGGAAATTTAAATTTAAATTTTAAATATTTTTATTTTTTCCTACTGCAAAGGTAAAAAGGTTCGAAAAAATATTTAAAAATAATTGAATTTGGCCCAAAAGTTAATGTTTAAAAAGGGTTTCCAAATGACAGCTTTTCTAAGTCAAGGAAATTGCTTTTTTTCCCCTGTAAACCGCAGGAAAAGTTAAAGAAAGTTCTACGCCATGGGGGAATTCCTGTTTGTTAGGTCATAATGGCCCCTCAAAAATTTTTCCCCCTAAAGGGTTTTTAAAGGGTTCTAACAAAAAAAACATTTTTCCTTTTTTTGGGAAATTTTTTAAAAAAACTTTGAAACAAGTTGTAGTTTTAAATTTTTTAAAAGGGAAAAAGGAAATCAAATATCTTATCCCTCTTTTAAATAAATAAAGTAGTACCAAACCTAAACTTTTTTTGAATGCAAAATTTTTATGGTTTTTTTTTAAATTTCCCCTTTTGGGTGTATTTTGGGAAATAAGGGAAAAAATACATGTTATTTTTAATTTTGTGGGATAATTTTTTCCCATTTTTCCCAAAAAAAGCCTTTGAAATTGTTTGGTGATTTTTTTTAGGGAAATTTTAAAATGTTAATTAGGTTTTCAGAGACTGGGGAATTTCCTGTTTTTTAAAGTGTAAAAAAATTAAACCCTAGAATCTAATCAGGGGGTAAATTTTTGAAAAACATCTTTTTTAAACCAATTTTTTCAAATGGAGGGTAAATTTCTTAAAGTGGGTTTTTTTTTCAAAAATCCCTACTATCCCTGTTTTGGACGGGAAGGGTTGTTTTTTTCTTCCTTTTAAATTTTTCCCCCCTCCAACTTTTTGTTCTAGAAGAACAATTTAATTTCAATAAAAAAAACCTTTTCCCAGTACTTTTTAAAAACAATTCTTGTAATAGTTTGCATACTCTACCCCTTTCCTTACCAGTTTAAATTAAATTGTTTGCTTTTCATTTCTACAAAAAATCCACTAAACCCCACATTTTTGAAGTTAACACAAATTTTTTGGAAAACAGTTTGCGTTAAAAACCCCAAATTTTTTTCCCTTTCCTGGGGTTTTCCCCAACGTTTGAAGACTTTTCATTTTTAATTTAACAGGACGACATCTTTAAAATTTTTGAAATTTTAAAGGGGGAAATTTTAATAAAAATGAACAGTATTAAAATAGAAAAGTACCAAAGGGTGTGTCGTTATAAAGAAATACAAAAAAAACCATAGTCGTCCCCATCAGTGCCCAAAAACCACCACCCCCAAAGGGTTTTTCGAATCCCACGGGATCTTTTGGGAACTGGAAACAATCTGAAACAAGCAATCTGCAACCACCCACGAAAAATTTTTAAAAGAACATCATAATTTTTAAATAAATTATTAGTTTCAATTTATAATGAAAAGGATAAAATAAAATTGGAAAAAGAACCCCATTTATAAATGTTAGAGTTAATTTTTTTGTATTAATAAAATACTCCCCCCCAAAAAAAGACCACAAACTACCCAAATTACCTCAGAAAAGGGAAAAAGGACCCTTTTTAACAATAAAACTTCCCTTTTGGGAAGATTTTAAAAAAAAACATTTAGTTTCCATTTCCCCCACCTTATGTATATTATGGCGGGGGAAGGGTTCTGGAAAAGCATCAAAATTTTTCAAACATTCGTTTTTTGTTTTTTTTAATAACTGTACTACCAAGAGTGAAGAGAAAGGGATTAAGAAAGGGGAACCCGCACAAAGAACTTCAAATGCAAAAAAAGGGAAAAAAGTAACGTGAGTCAAAAGGAAAAAATTAAAGATTTGAATAAACTGTTTACTAAATGAGAACAATAAAAAAAAGCGAAGAAAAAAAAAAATGTCTGTGAAACATTTGCATTACCCATTCAAAAATTTTTCCCATAAAATTTCCAGGAACATAATCCTTTTTTAATTTTCATTTCATTGTCATGTTTCAGAGACTTTGGAAATTTAATTTCTTTGTCCCATTTAAGCACAACAATTTTTTAAAAACTAAAAATTTTACCCAAGTTTTTAAATGTTTTGAAAATTTTTATTAAATTTTTTTGGGAAACATTAACTTTCCATTGTAATACTTGGAGACTGCCCAAATTTATGGTTGTGACGGGTTTTAAATTTTTTTAAAATTTAATTTTTTTTATTGTAAATTTCAGGCGGACTCCCAAAAGTATAGCCACAAAAATTTTTGCTTTTATTACAAAAAACAAATTTCCCTTTTTCTTTTTTTAAAGGAAAATAAAACAAGATAAAAAAGGTTAACCAATCATAAAATTTTGGGGGTTTTTAAGAAATATATAGTTTTTAAAAACATTGACCCTTTAAATCCAATACAGGTTAGGGGTTTGAAGATAACCCCTCATTTACTTTGATTTTAGTTTAAACAGATTGTCAGTTTTAAAAAATGGGTTTTAATTAAAATAAAAAATGGATCAGTGTTTTTTCCCAAGAAACGTCCCTAATTTATTCCCCTTTTTTTATTTTGTTTAATAAAAAATAATAGATTGTGTTACTGATATCCATTATATTTCAAAATGATTTGAGATGTTAATTTGTTGTTGTATTTTTTTGATTTAAATTTTTAAAATTAATTGATTTATTCTTTTGGGTTCCATCAAATGAAAAAAAAATCAGATCATCAAACCCATCTGCCCTGCCCTTTGGACCTGACCTGCCCTGCGCAGTCGGGCCTACCCAAGGGACCTCAGGCGAATCAAATCACGTCGTTGGTTTTGAGTTCAATTAATTCAGGGGGCCCGATCAGATTGTTTGGAGGTCGTTTGTTGGTCTGGCCCTTCCAAAACCCAAACCCCCACCGACCCCCCCGACCCAAACCGAAAATTGTTTAAATTTTCAAAATTTTTTGTATTAAAAAAATGGGGCTGTAGTTTAATTAAAAGGGGGAAGAAAAATAAAGATTGCAAAGTAAAAAACGCCCCGGGGATGGATCGGATCTCAAAATCCTTTTTTCTCTGTGTAAGGAAAGTAAATCAGTACTTTAAATTTTTTAAGGGAATTTCAAGTTTTAGGGGGGATAAATAAGATTGTCTCCCAAATAATCACTCTTTAATGGAACAACCTCATCATAGTAAAAGGTTTAGTCATTTGCCCCCTTTTTGGCCTTTCTTAACCCAACGGAAAAAGGGAAAGGTAAAGTTCTTTTAAAATTTTTTTGAAATTTTAACCATACAAATTTTCAAACACTTAAACAAAATCTTTTCCCACTTTTTTGGGGACCCCAAAATCCAAATCGGCTGGCCCCAAAAAACCCTTAATTTTGTTTGGAAAGTTCCCATGTGGAATGGAAAATGTGATAGTGGCATTTCCCGGAGTCTTTTTTTAGGAAAAAGGAGATTAAAACCCCCCCCCATGGGTTTGAATACTAAAATCGGGGGGGCAACGCAAAAACACTTTTTGTTTATTTTTGTTCCCTTTTTAAATTTTTGGGCCCATGTCACATGGAAATTGTAACCATTTTTTGTGTAATTTTTAAATTTCCATTTATGCAAATTATCATATGACCTAAAGAAAAAAATGTTCTTTTTCTTTTTTCCCTTTTCTTTCCTTTCCTTTCCTTTTTCCCTTTTTCCTGATTAAAAAATTTTTTTTTTTTTTAAATTTTATAAAATTTTTTTTTAATTTTTTTACTACTAAAAATGGGGGCCCAAAGTTCGATTTAAAACTGCCCAGTGGTGTCATTAAATGGTTAACCCCATAAGCTCAACACTAGTAAAACTTATTCACAAAAACCTTCTGGAAACCCCAAATTTTATTTTTCCCCTAAACAATGGAAATTTTGGGACAGTTTAGATTTTGCTGGAAAAAATTTAAAAAGGAAAATTTTTTTAGGTTTTAGGGGAGTTAGTAAAACCAATTTTTGTTATATTTTTCTCATAATGAAAAAAAAAACATTTTTTTATGCGATCAACCATATGGTTTCCCTTTTTCTATTTTCCCCAGTAAAAAGGCCCAAATATTCTACCAATTGTAACCCATTTTTAAAACCCTAAAAATGGCTTAAAGACGAAAAAAAAATTTTCCCTTTTTCCGCCCATTTCCCATTTTCCCAACGGAAAGTCGCCCCCATCAACATCTTTTTTTAAAAAAATTTTTCAAGAAATAAAAAAAAATTAAAAACTATTGTAAAAAAGGTTAAAAATTTCCTATATTATGTTTAAAATAAAAAGGGACTTAAATCTATTAATCTTTGATTTTTCCCTTAAATTTTGGGAAAAAAAAAAATTTTTCCCTCTATCCCCATATCCCCAAAGACCCCCAACGCCCGGGCTTGGGGGGTAAATGGGTCAGATAAATTTATTCCTCTGAAATTGGTTGGGGGATCCCGCCCAACGCGCAGCTGGAATCTAAAAATAGAATTTTTCTTTTCCAATTAATTTTAAGATGTTAGCAAAATGAACGAAAATTGAGTTTTTAATAACGTCGCCCAAATGCGGAGGGAATTAAAGAACCCCAGGAAAAATTAATTTGTTAATTTACAAGGGGAAACTTTGGAAATTTTTAACAGATCAACAAAAAGGGAAAAGTTGACAATCTCAAAATCGCGTGAATTTTAAAATTACGTTTTTTCAACGGGAAAAAACCGAAAAAAACCACCTATTTCGTTAAAAACTCAGTATTTTTAGGGGATCTTATAATCCATTACAGAAAAAAAAAAATTATAATATATGGGACCCATTAAAAGCGGACGCTGGTTTTTATGATATAGATGTAGAGGGGGGAAAATTTTGGGGTATATCCAATATCTCTACCTTTTTTTGGACCATTGCTACAAGCCCCTTGTGCTCAGGGGCCCTTTTCTAGAAACCCTTTACCTTTTTCATGGGCCGGGGGGGGAAAAGGGGTTTCCCTTGCAATTGTTAAAAACCCCTTTGGGCATCGACTTTCCCCGCCTCTTTTTTCCTTTTTCCAAAGTCCATTGGTTCAATTTGCGGTAAAAGTAGTTTAATGAGAAGTTTTCGCCGTGAATGCGTTGAATTTTCCGATAAAATGGGTTTTGTGGAAAATTTTATAAAAACGCCCCAAAAATTTAAAAATCATGGGGTTCTAATTTTGGGCAAAACCGAAAACATTTAAAATTTTAAAAAATTTTTTTCCCTTTCTTTTTGTCTGAGAAAAATTTTAAATAACCGGGGCAGTTAAAATTCGGGTTTTATAAACAGTTTTGTAAAAAATTTTTTAAAAAGGGGTTTTTACGGTATTGGAAATTAAATTGATTAAACAAAGTCGATTCAGTTATAGTTTATCTTTTAATGATTGGTTTTCAAAAAGAAAAATTTACAAATTCATTTAATTATATTACAATATTTTTTGGGTTAAAAAACCCTTACTAATGGAAAATTTTAAATTCTTAACTTTGTTAAGATCTCTATTTAAATTCAAAAATCACTATTGGGGTTTTTGTTTGATTTTATTTTAAATTTAAACGGGAATTAATAGATCAAATAAAATGAAGGGTATTTTTGAATTTTAAGGAGGGAATTTTTTATTTGATCAAAAGCGTACACAAATTGGGAAATTTTCCCTTTTAACCCCAGGTGGGAAAAATTATAAAATGAGCCCTATTTTTCCTTTTTGGGTTTATTTGCCTTTTTTTCCCTTCCTCCCATCCTGATGTCTACCCTTTCGTGGGTTTTGGTTTCCCAAAAGTAGAAACCCATTTCCAAAAGACGAATCGGGAGGGAAAATTTCCCTTTTTATTCACTTTTGTAATTTTTTAAGTAATAAGTGTGATTTAAAATCGGTAAAATTTAAAAATTTTGGGTTTTTTCCCTTAAATTTCTATCACAAAATCAAACTCGATTTATGATCTGAGAAACAAAGCGAAAAAACAAAACACAAAAACCCCCGGTTTAAATAGGGAAAAAGGGAAAATTAAAACCTGCGAACTCGGGCGGGGGGAAAAACCCGGGAGGGGGCCTTGCCCCTTGCAAAAGAGGACGCCCCCAATTTTATTATAGGTAAAAATTGTTAAATTAATTTCCCCTTTTTGGTTATATTTCTGTTTTCACGAAAAAGGAAATTTAAAAATTTAAAAAAATGGTTGGCATCTTGAGGTTAAATTTTTTGATGATAAATAAAAGATTTCATTTAAAATTTCCCTTTTTTTGATAGAATTTAAAAACCCGCCCGCAATGGTGGAAGGGAGTAATAACAACTACTATTTTTGACAATTGACAGGCGTTTTTATTATTTCCCTTAAAATAAAAAAAAATTAAAAATTTTTCCTTTAAAATGGGTTCTTAACATTTTTGGGGATCAGGGCAGGTTATGGGGGAAAAAAAATTTTTCCCACCCAGAGTCAAATAAAAATTTCTTTCCCAAAAACCCTTTTCCCTGTTTTTTAAAAAAGAAAAAAAAGGAAAATAAAAAGGTGAAAATTTGGGGCCCTTTTGCTAAAATTTTCTGAAAATTTTTCCAAATTTTTTCTCCCCATTTTTGTTTATTTTCAAACAAGAATATATCATTTGACAAAATAGTAAAATTGGGTGACAAAGAGGGAATAATTTAGTGAAAAATAAAAAATGTCAATTTTTTGGATTAACTCTTAAATTTATAAATAAATAGAAATATTTTTGTAATTTTATGTACAGAAATTTCGGTTTTCTTTTAAAATTAACCTCATCCCTAGATATCCTGGACAAAAAAGGGTGAAGCAAAAAAAAATTTTGGGCCCCCTTTAAAATACGGCACATGAAAATTTTAATTTTTGGGAATCAAATTTTTTGTTGGGGTAAAAATTTAAATTTAAGTTATTTTCCCTTCCCCCTTTTACGGGTAAATTTTCAAATGCCCGTATTTTGATGTTGAAGGAATTCAAAACCCTCACTTGGTAGTTGAAAAATTTTAGCCTAAATTTGGCCTTATAGTCAATTTGCAGCGTTGATTTTTGTTTAAAAGGGTTACTAAACAAAGAAGAAAAAAATTTTGGGAAGAAAAATTTTTTCCCTTGGTTTAAAACAAAAATTTTTTATTTTTAAATTTGGTGTTTTCTATTTATGATAAGGAATCCTCTTTGTTTTTTTTGAATCTTTTTAAATTGTAAGTTTCAGGGGGGTTCGGTTTTTAATGTTTTAAGGGGGTCGAAACCAAAATGTTTCATTTCCTTTAAATGCCTACTACTGAAACGATTTAATTAATTTGGAAGATTTTTTTATTTTTTCAAAAAAAGGGTTAAAAACTGCGTATGAGGGTTTTGGGGAAAGGGGAATTGTGCTTTTTTAAAAATTCTGTAGCCTACCCAAAGTAAATATATTTAAAAATTTAAATTTTAAAAGGAAAAAAACAAAATCTTTAATAAAACTTTAAAGGAAAAACAAGCAAAAAATTTTTAATTTTAAAAAGGAAAAAACAAAAAAAACCCAATAATAAAACCCATTTCAAGGAAAAATACAAAAAATTTTAAATTTTTTAAAAAGGAAAAAAAATTTCCCCATGTAAAAAAATCTATTTTAAAAGATAAAAGCAATAAATTTGGTTTTATTACCCTACCGACAACATAAACGATAATTTAAAAAATTTTTTTCCACTAAATTCTAAAAAACGTAAAAAAAATGAAGTTACATTTTGCCCAAGAAGCAAAAAAAGGGCCCTTTCCAGCTTTTTCTCAATGGATGGGGGAAACTGGACAAAACCGATCAAAGGGGACTTATTGGGGGGCCCAGGAAACCAATAGTTTATTTTTATCTTTAAAAAAAATAAAAGGGAAAATAATGATTATGAAATCTTTTAAAAAAATTAATTTTAAACTTTCGGTATGTTTGAAAAAAATTTAATTGAAAAAAAAGGTTAAAAAAACATTTCGGATTTTTTTCTTGGGGTTTAATGTTTAATGTCATCTGGAAAAAGTTTTTAAAATAAATGTAATGTTTGGGGTTGGTTTTTGTAAAGGCTGTTGATAATCCCCTGATGAATAAAATTTCTAGTGTTATAGTAATAGACTTTTTTTAAAAATTTTTTTTCCTTGAGCAAGTCATTTTTGAAATTGAAAAATTGGAAAATTTTTTCCCCCTTTTTTAAAAATTTTTTTTTTCCCATTAAAAGGGGGAATTTTAAATTTTTTTTTTTTTTTTTAAAAAAAGGGAAATTTTTTTTTTCATTTTTTGGGGTTTTTTTGGGGGTTTTTTTTTGGTTTTTTTTGTTTAAAAGGGGAATTTAAATTTTTTTTTTTTAAAAAAAGTAAATTTAAATTTTTTTTAAAAAAAAAATTTTTTTTTAAAAAAAAAATTTTAATTTTTTTTCCGTGGTTTTTTCCCCCCTTTTTTTATTTTTCCCCCAAGGGGGGGGTTTTAAAAAATTTTAAACCCAAAAAAAAAAAAAAAATTTTTTTAAAAAAAAATTTTTTTTAAAAAAAAATTTTTTTTTTAAAAAACCCTTTGGGGGCCCCGAAATTTTTTGGGGGGGGGTTTTTTTTAAATTAAAAATTTTTTTCTAAAAAAAAAAAAAATATTAAAAAAAATTGAAATTTTTTATTTTTTTTTTTCCCCAAAGGGAAAAAACCCGGGGGAAAAAAAAGTTTAAAATTTTTTTTTAAATTAATTGGGTTTTTTTTTTTTTGATTTAAAAAAAAAAATTTTAAAAAAAATTTTTTTTAAAAAAAAATTTTTTTTTTTTTTTTTTTTTAAAAAAGGGTTTTTAAAATTTTTTTTTAAATTTTGGAAAAAAGGGGAAAAAATTTTTTTTTTTTTAAAAACCTTTTTTTTTTAAAAAAAAAAAGGGGTTTTTTTTAAAAAAAAATAATTTTTTTTTTTGGAAAAAAAATTTTTTAATTTTTTTTCCCAAAAAAAAAAATTTAAAAAAAAAAAAAAATTTGGGGTTTTTTTTAAAAAAAATTTTTTTTAAAAGGTTTTTTTTCCCCTTTTTTAAAAAAGGGAAATTTTGAAAAGAAGGGGTTTTTTTTAAAAAAATTTTTTTTTTTTAAAACCCTTTTAAATTTTTTTTTTTTAAAATTTTTTTTTTTTTTTAAAAAAAAGGGTTTTAAAAAACCCAAAAAGGGGGGGGGGAAAAAAAAAAAAATTTTTTAAAAAAAAAAAATTTTAATTTAAAAAAAAAAAATTTTTTAAAAAAAAATTTTAAAAAAAAAAATTTTAATTTTAAAAAAAAAAAAAAAAAAAATTTTTAAAAAAAAAAAAAATTTTTTTTAAAAAAAAAAAAAACCCTTTAAAAACCCCAAAAAAAAAAAAAAAGGCCTTTTTTCCCCCGGGAAAAGGAAAAATTTTAAAAATTTTTTTAAAAAAACCCAAAAAAAAAAAATTTAAAAAAACCCCCCAAAAAAAAGGTTAAAAAAAAAAATTTTTTTTTTTTTTTTAAAAATTTTTTTTTTTTTTCCCCAAAAAAAAGGTTTAAAAAATTTTTTTTCCAAAAATTTTTTTTTTAATTTTTAAAAAAATTTTTTTTTTTAAAACCCCCAAAAAAATTTTTTTTAAACTTTTAAAAAATTTTTTAAAAAAATTTTTTAAAAAGGGGTTTTTGGGGGTTTTTTTTTTAATTTTTTTTTAATTTCTGGGGGTTTTAAAAATTTTCCCCAAAAAAAAACCCCAAACCCCCCTTTTTTTTTTTTTTAAAAAAAAAGGGAAAAAAATTTAAAAAATTTTAAAAATTTTTTTTTTAATTTTTGGGGGGGTTTTTTTTTTTTTTTTTTGGGGGGCCCCCAAAATTGGGGGTTTTCCCCCCTTTTTTAAAAAAATTTTCCCCCAAAAAAAAAAAAAAAGGGAAAACCCATTTAAAAAAAATTTTTTTTTTAAAAAAAAAATTTAAAGGAAAAATTTTTAAAAAAGGGGGAAAAAAATTAATTTTTTTCCCCCAAAAAAAAAAATTTTTTTTTTTGGAAAAATTGGGGGAAAACCCTTTTGTTTTTTTTTTTAAAAAAATTTTTCCCCTCCTTAAAAAAATTTTTTTTTTAAAAATTTATTTTTTAAAAGGGGTTTTTTTATTTAAGGGGGGAATTTTTTTTTTTTAAAAAAAAAAATTTTCCCCCCCCCGGGGAAAAAGGGGGCCCCCTTTCCCTTTAAAAATTTTTTTTGGGGGGAAAAATTTTTTTTTTTTCCCAATTTTTAAAAAAAAAAAAACCCAAAAATTAAAAAAATTTTTTTTTTTTTTAAAAAAAAAATTTTTCCGGGAAAAAAAAGGGAAAATTTTTTAAAAAAAATTTCCCCTTTTTAAAAAAAATTTTTAAAAAAAAAAAAGGCCTTTTTAAAAATTTTTTTTTTTTTTTTAAAAACCGTTTAAAAAAAAAAATTTAAAATTTTCCCCCCAAAACCTTAATTTTTTTTTTTAAAAAAACCCCCCTTTTTTTTCTTTTTTTAAAAAAAAAAAAATTTTTTTAAAAAATTTTTAATTTTTCCCCCTTTTTTTTTTTTTAAATTTTTTGGGTTTCCCCAAAAAAAAAATTTTTTAAAAATTAAAAAACCCTTTTTTTTTTTTAAAGGGGCCCCCAAAAATTACTGGGGGAAAAAAAAAGGGGGCCCCCCGGGTTTAAAAATTTTTTTTTTTAAAAAATTTTGGGAAAATTTTTTTTTTTTAAAACCCCTTTTTTTTCCCCCCTTAAAAAAGGGGGCCCCCTTTTAAATTTTGGGGTTTTTTTTTTTTTTTAAAAAAGGTTTTAAAAGGGGGTTTTTAAAATAAAAGGGGGGGAAAAAAAATTTTTTCCAAAAAAACCAAAAATTTTTTGGGGGGTTTTTTTTTAAACCCCCCCTTCCCCTTTTCCCAAAAAAAGGGGGGGGGAAAAAAAAAAAAAAATTTTGGGGTTTTTTTTTTAAAATGGGGAAAAAGTAAAATTTTAAATTTTTTTTTTGAAAATTTTTTTTAAATTTTAAAAAACCCCCGGGGTTTTTTTTTTTTAAAAAAATTTGGGGGGAAAAAAAAAAAAAAAAATTTTTTTTTTTTTTTTTTTTAAATTTTTGGGGCCCAAAAAAAAATTTTTTTTAAAAAAAAATTTTTTTTTTTTCTTAAAAAAAAAGGGGGGTTTTTAAAAAATTCTTTTTTCCCCCTTTTTTTTTTTTTTTGGGGGAAAAAAAAAAATTTTTTTTAAAAAAAAAAAAATTAAAAAAAATTTTAATTTTTGGGGGAAATTTTTGAATTTCCTTTTAAAATTTTTTTTTTAAACCCTTTTAAAATTTTAAAAAAAAAAACCCCCAAAAAAAATTATTTAAATTAAAAACCAAAATTTTTAAAACCAAAAAAGGAAAAATTTTTAAAATTTTTCCCCCCCCTTTCCCCTTTTTTTGGGGGGGGGTTTTTTCCCCTTTTAAAATTTTTTTTTGGGGTTTTTTCCAATTTCCCCAAAAAAATTTTGGGGGGTTTTTCCCCCTTTTTTTTAAAAAAAAATTTGGGAAAAAAAAAACCCCGGTTTTTTTAAACCCCCCCCTTTTTTTTCCCCCTTTTTAAAATTTTTTTTTCAAAAACTTTGGAAAAAAGGGGTTTTGGGGGAAAAAAGGGAGCCCTTTTTTTTGGGGGGAAAAAACCCCCTTTTAAAAAAAATTTTTTTAAATTTTTTTCCCCCCCCAAAAAAAACCCCCTTTTTAAAAATTTTTCCAAAAAAAATTTTTTTTTTTTTTAAAATTTTTTAAAAAAAAAAAAAAAATTTTAAAAAATTTTTTTTAAAAAAATTTTTGGGAAAAAAATTTTAAAAGTAAAGGGGGGAAAAAAAAACCCCTTTTCCCTTTTTTTAAAAAAAATTTTTTTTTTTAAAAAAAAAAACCCTTTTTGGGGGTTTTTAAATTTGGGGGGGAAAAAAATTTTTTTTTCCTTTTCCCCCCCTTTTTTGGGGGAAAAAAAATTTTTTTTTTTTTCAAAAAAAATTTTTTTTTTTTTTTTTTTTTGGATTTTTAAAAAAATTTTAAAAAAAAAACCCCCCAAATTTCCCCCCCGGGTTTTTTAAAAAATTTTTTTTAAAAAAAATTAAAAAAAAAAAAAAAACCCCCTTTAAATTTTAAAAAAATTTTAAAATTTTTTTTTAAAAATTTTTTTTAAAAAAAAAATTTTTTTTTTTTAAAAAAAATCAATTTTAAAAAACCCCCCCCGGGGGGGGTTTTTTTTTTTTTTTTTTTTTTTTTCCCTTTTTTTAAAAAAAATTTTTTTTTTTTTTTCCCCCCCAAAAAAAAATTTTTTTTTTAAATTTTTTTAATTTAAAACAAAAAATTTTTTTTTAAAAAATTTTTTTTTCCCCTTTTTTTTGGAAATTTTAAAAAAATTTTCCTTTTAATTTTGGGAAATTTTTTTTGGGGGAAAATTTAAAAACCAATTTTTTTTAAAAAAAAAATTTTTAAAAAAAAAAAAAAATTTTTTAAAAAATTTTTTGGGGGTTTTTTTTTTATTTAAAAAAAATTTTTAAAAAAAAAATTTTTAAAAATTTTTTTTTAATTTTCCCCCTTTTTTTTTTAAAAAAAAAAAACCCGTTACAAAAAAAAACCCGGTTTTTTTTTTCCCCTTTTAAAATTTGGGAAAAAAAACCCCAAAAAAAAAATTTTTTTTTTTTTCCCCGGGGCCCCCCAAAAAAAAAAAAACAATTTTTTAATTTTCCCATTTAGGGGAAAAAAAAAAAAAAAAAATTTTTTGGGGTTTTTGGTTTTTTTTGGGGGGGGGAAAAAAAAAAAGGTTTTTTAAAAAAAAAAAAAAATTTTTTTTTTTTTTTTTTTAAAAAAAAATTTTTAAAAACCCCAAATTTAAAAAAAAAAAATGAAAAAAATTTTTTTTTTTGGGGGAAATTTCCAAAAATTTTTTTTTTTTATTTTTTTTCCGGGGGTTTTTTTCCTTTTTTTAAATTTTTTTTCGTTTTTTAAAAAAAACTAAAATTTTTTTTAAAAAAAAAATTTAACTTTTAAAAAAAAAAAAAAAAATTTTTTTAAAAAAATTTTTTGGGGAAACCCCAAAAAAAATTTTTGGAAATTTTTAAAGGGGGCCCTTTTTAAATTTTTAAAATTTTGAAATTTTAAACCCTTTTTTTAAAAAAAATAAAAAGGGAAGTTTAAAAAAATTTCCCCCAAAAAAAAAAAGGGGGGGTTTGGGAAAAAAATTTTTTTTTTGGTTTTGGGATTTTTTTTTTGGTTTTTAATTTAAAATTTAAATTTTTTTAAAAAAAAAAAAGTTTTTTTGGGGGGGTTATTTTTTTAAAAAAAATTAAAATTTTAAAATTTTTTAAAAAAATTTTTTAATTTTTTTTTTTAAACAGGGGAAAAAAAAATTTTTTTTTAAATTTAAAATTTTTAAAAAAAAATTTTTAAATTTAAAACCGTTTTTAAATTTTGGAAGGGGTTTTTTTTCTTTTTTTCCAAATTTTTTAAAAAATTTTTTTAATTAAAAAAAGGGGGAAAAAGGGAAATTTTTTTTAAAAACCCAAAAATTTTCCAAAAAAATTTTTTTAAAAAAAAAGGAAAATTTTTTGGGCCCTTTAAAAAAAAAAAAAAACCTGGGCCCCCTTTTTTTTTAAAAAAAAAAAATTTTTTTTTTTTTTTAATTTTTTTTAAAAAAATTTTTTTAAATTTTAAATTTTTTTAAAAATTTTTATTTTTTTTTTAAATTTTTTTTTTTAAATTAAAAAAAATTTTTTTAAAAAAAAATTTTTTTTTTTTTTTTTTTCCCCCCAAATTTTTTTTTTTAAATTTTTAAGGGGTTTTGGGGCCCCCCCAATTTTCCTTTTTTTTTTTTAAAAAATTTTTTTTTAAAAATTTTTTTTTTTTAATTTTTTGAATTTTGGGTTTTTTTTAAAAAACCCCCCCCTTTTTAAATTTTGGGGGAACCCGGGGGGGGGGGGTTTTTATTTCAAAAAAAAAAGGGGTTTTGGAAAAGGGGTTTTTTTTTTTAAAATTTTGTTAAAATTTTTTTTTTGGGAAAAAAAAAAAGGGGGAAAAAATTTTTTTTTTTTCCTTTTTGGGTTTTTGGTTTTCCCCCCCCCAAAAAAAAATTTTCCCCCAAAATTTTTTTTTTTTTAAAATTTTTTTTTGGAAATTTTAAAATTTTTTTTTTAAAAAAAAAATTTTTTTTTTTAAAAAAACCAAAAAAAAAAAAATTTTTTCCAATTTTTTTTTAAAGGGGTTTTTCCAAAAATTGGTTTTTTTCTTGAATTTTTTGGGCCTTTAAAAATTTTTTAAAAAAAAAATTTTTTTTTTCCCGGGGTTTTTTTTTTTTTTTAAACCTTTGGGGGAAAAAAAAAACCCCCCAAAAATTTTTTTTAAAAAAACCCCCCCCCCAAAAAAAAATTTTAAAAAATTAAAAATGGTTAAAATTTTTCCCCCTTTTTTTAAAAAAAACCCTTTGGGGAAAAATTTTTTTTTTTGGGGGGGCCCAAAAACCCCCGTTTTTTTTTTTTAAAAAAAACCCTTTTTATTTTATATTTTAAAAAATTTGCCCTTTTTTTTAAAAAATTTTTTTAAAAAAAAAAAATTTTTAAAAAAAAAAATTTAAAAGGGGGGGAAAAAAAACCCCCCTTTTTTTAAAAAATTTAAATTTCAATTTTTTTTTTAAACCCGGGGGAAAAGGTTTTAAAAAAATTTTTTTTAAACCGGTTTTTTCAGGTTTTTAAAAAATTTTTTTTTTTGGGGGGGGGGTTTTTTTTTTTGGGGGGTTTTTGGGTTTTAAATTTTTTTTTTTTTTTTTTTTTAAAAAAAAAAATTTTTGGGTTTTTTTTTTTAAACCCCTTTTTTTGGGTTAAAAAAATTAAAAACTTTTTTTTTGGGGTTTTGTTTTTTTTTTTTTTAAAAAAATTTAAAATTTAAAAAAAAAATTAAAAATGGAAATTTTTTTTTTTTTAATTTTTAATTTTTAAAAAATTTTTAAATTTTTTTTCTTTTAAAAAAAATTTTTTTTTTTGGGAAAAAACCCAAATTTAAAAAATTTTTTTTTACCCAAAAATTTTTTTTTTTTTTTTTTTGGGCCCCCAAAAAATTTTTTTTTTTTAAACAATTTAAAAAAAGGATTAAAATTTAAAAAAAAATTTTTTCAAAATTTTTTTTTTTTTTTTAAATTTTTTTTTTTTTTTTTTTTTTTTATTAAAAAATTTTTAAAAAAAATTTTTTTTTTTTTTTTTTTTTTTATTTTTTTTTTTTTTAAAATAAAAATTTTTTTAAAATTTTTAAAAAAAAAAATTTTTTTTTTTTTTTTTTAAAAAAAATTTTTTTTTTTTTAAAAAAAATTTTTTCCGTTTTTTTTTTCCCCTTTTTTTTTTCCCCAATTTTTAAATGGTTTAATTTTTTAAAATTTTTTTTTTTTTTTGTTTTTTAAAAATTTTTTTTTTAAAATTTTTTTTTTTAAAAAAGGCCCCCAAAAAATTTTTTTTTTAAAAAAAAAATTTAAAAAAGGGGGGAAAAAAAAACCCCCCCCTTTGCCAAAAATTTTTTTTTTGGGGGTTTTTTCCCCTTTTTTACAATTTTTTAATTTTTTTTAAAATTTTTTTTTTTTTTTTTTTTATTTTAAATTTTTTTTTTAAATTTTTTGGTTTTTTTATTTTTTTGGAGAATTTTGGGGGGTTTTTTTTTCCCAAAATTTTTCCCCCAAAAAAAAAAAAAAAAAAAAAAAAAATTTTAAAAACCCAAAAAAAAAATTTTTTTTTTTTTCCCAAAAATTTAAAAAAAACAAGGGAAATTTTTTTTTTTAAAAAAAAAAACCTTTTTTTTGGGGGGGGTTTTTTTTTTTTTTCCGGGGGAAAAAAAACCCTTTTTTAAAAAAAAAAAAAAAAAAAAAATTTCCCCCAAAAAAAAAATTAAAAAAAAAAATTTTTTTTAAAAAATTTTTAAGCAAACGAAATTTTTAAAAAAAAAACCCCCCCCGGGAAAAGGTTTTAAAAAAATTTTTTTTTTAAAAAAAAAAAAAACCCTTTTAAAAAAGGGGTTTTTTTTAAAAAATTTTAAAAAATTTTTTGGGGTTTTTAAAAAAATTTGCAAAATTAAAGGGGGAACCAAAAGGGGAAAACGGGGGGGGTTTTTTTTTTTTAAAAAAAAAAAAGAATTTCTTTTAAAAAAGGGTTTAAAGAAAAAATTTTGGGGGAAAAAAAAAACCCGGGGGGGGAAAATTTTTTTGGGTTTTAAAAAAAAAAATTTTTTTAAAAAAAAAAAAAAAAAAAAGGGGTTAAAATTTTAAAAAGCCCAAAAAAGGGGGGGGGGTTTTTTTAAAATTTTTTAAAAAAAATTTTTTCCCCCCAACCCTTTTTTTTAAAAAAAAAAAAGGGGGTTAAATTAAAAATTTTTTTTGGGGGGGGGGGGGGAAAAAAAAAAACCCCCCTTTTTTAAAAAATTAAAAAAAAGGGTACCCCCTTTTTTTTTTTTTTTTTAAAAAAAAAAAGGGGTTTTTTTAAAAAAAAAAAAAAAAACTTTTAAAAAATTTTTTTTATCCTTTTTTTTTTTTTTTAAAAAATTTTAAAACCCTTTTTTTTTTAAAAATTTTTTTTTTTTGGGTTTTTTTTTTTGTTTGTTTTTAAAAACCCCAAAAAACCTTTTTTGGGGGGGGAAAAAAAAAAAAAAAAAAAAAATTTTTTTTAAATTTTTTTTTTTGGGGTTTTTTTTTTTTAAAAAAAACCCCCCCCCGGGGCCCCTTTCCCCCAAAAACCCCCCCCCCCCCGGGGGGGGGGGGGGGGTAAAAGGGGGTTTTTGGGGCCCCCCCCCTGGGTTTTTTTTAAAAAAAAAGGGGGGGTTTTAAAAAAAAAAAAAAAAGGGGAAAAGGGGGGCTTGGGGGTTTTTTTTGTTTTCCCGGGGGGAAACCAATTTTAAAGGGGGGAAAATTTTGGGCCCCGGGGGGGGTTTTTAAACGCCTTAAAAATTTTAAAATTTTTTGGAAAAGGTTTTGGGGGGAAAAATCCTGGTGGGGCATTTTTTGGGGGGGGGGAAAAAACAAAAAAAAAAGGGCAAAAGGGGGGAAAAAATTAAAAAAACCCCCCCCGGGGGGTTTTTCCCCCAAAAAAAGGGGGGTTTTAAAATTTTTTTTTTCCCCCCAAAAAATTAAAAAATGGGGGGGGGGAAAAAAAAGGGGCCCAAAAAAAAAAAAGGGGGGGGTTGGGAAAAATTTTTGGTGGGCCCACGTTTGGAAAAATTTAAAAAACATTTTTTTTTTGGGTTTTTAAAAAAAAATTTTTTTTAAAAAAGGGGTTTTTTTTTTTAAAAAAAAAATTTTTTTTTTTTTTAAAAAAATTTAAAGGGGGGTTTTGGGGGTTTTTTTCCCCCCCGCAAGGGGGTTTTTTCCCCAAAGGGCCCGGGGGGTTTTTTCCCCCCCAAAAAAAAAATTTCGGGGGAAAAAATTTTCCCCCCCCCAAAAAAAAAAACCCCCCCCCCCCCCGGGGGAAAACCCCCCGGGGGGAAAAAAAGGGGGGTTTTTGGGGGGAAAAAAAGGGGAAAACCCCCAAAACCCCCAAAAAAAAATTTTAAAAAAGGGGGTTTTTTGGAAAAAAATTTTTTTAAAAAAAAAAAAAGGGGAAAACCAAAATTTTGGGGAAAATTTTTGGGGGGGAACCCCCTTTTTGGGGTTTTTTTTTGGGGAAAAAAAAAACAAAAAAAATTTTTTTTTAAAAAAAAATTTTTTTGGGGGAAAAAAAAAAAACCCAAAGGGGAAAAAAACCCCAAAATTTAAAAAAAACCCAAAAAAACCCCCTTTTTAAAACCCTTTTTAAAAAAAAACCCGGTTAACGGGTTTTTCCCAAACCCCCAAAAAAAAACCCAAAAAAACCCCCCAAAAAAAAATTTTTTAATTTTTGGGGAAAAAAAAAAAGGGAAAAAATTTCCCAAAAATTTTTTTTTAAAAAAAAAAAACCCAAACCCAAAAAAAAAAGGCAATTTTGGGGAAAAAAAAAAAGGGGTTTTTAAAGGGGGGAAAAAATTTGGGGAAAAAAAAGGAAAAAACCGGTTTTTAAAAATTCCCAAAAAAAAAAGTTTTTTAAAAAAAAAAAGGGTTTTTTTGGGGGGAATTTTAAAAAAAATTTTAATTTTTAAAAATTTTCTTAAAATTTAATTAAAAAAAAAAAAAAATAAAAGTTTTTAAAAAAAAAACCCCGAACCCCTTTTTAAAAAAAAGGAAAAAAACCCCTTTTTTTTAAAAGGGGCCCCCCCCCTTTTTTTTTTGGGGGGTTTTTTTTTAATTTTAATTTTTTTTTTTTTTCCTTTGGAAAAAAAAAGGGGGAAAAATTTTAAAAATTTTTTTTTTTCCCCCAAATTTTTAAAAAATCCTAAAATTTTTTTTTTTTTTGGGGGTTTTTTTCCCCCCAAAAAAAAAATTTTAAAAAATTTTTTGGAAAAAAAAAAAAATTTTTTTTTCCCCCCCCCTTTTTTTTAGGAAAAAATTTTTTTTGGGGGGGGGGAAAAAAAAAAATTTAAAAAACCAAACCCCCAAAAAAAAATTTTTTTTTAAAAGGGGGATTTAAAATTTTTAAAAAAAAAACCGGGTTTTTTTAAAAAAACCCCCAAAAAAAATTTTTTTTTTTTTTTTTTAAAAAATTTTTTTTGAAATTTTTTTTGGGGGGTTTTGGGAAAATTAAAAAAATTTTTAAATTTAAAATTTAAAGTAATTTAAAAAAATTTTGGGGGCCCCCCCAAAAAGGGGAAAAAAAAAAACCCCTTTTTCCTTTATTTTTTTTTTTTTGGGGTTTTAAAAACCCCCTTTTTTTTTTCCCCCCCCAAAAAAAAAAATTAAAGGGGGGTTTTAAAAAAAAAGGGGGCCAAAGGGGGGGGAAAATTTTTTTTTTTTCCCCCCAAAAGGGAAAAATTTTTTTCCAAAAAAAAGGTTTTTAAAAAAGTTTTCTTAAAAAAAAGGGGAAAAAAAAAAAAAAAATTTTTTTAAAAGGGGCCCCCTTTTTTTAAAAAAAATGGAAAAAAAAAAATTTTTTTGGGTTTTTATTTGGGGTTTTTTAAAAAAATTTTTTTTTGGGGGGGTTAATTTTTGGGGGTTTTTTTTTCCCCCCCTTTTTTTTGAAAAAGGAAAAAAAGGGGGGGGGCCCTTTTTTTTGGGGCCCCTTCCGGGGGGGTTTTTTTTTTTTTTTTTTGGGCCCAAAAGGGAAAAATTTTTTTTAAAAAAAAAATTTTTTAAAGGGAAAAATTTTTTTTTTTAAACCCTTAAATTTTTAAATTTGGGGGTTTTTAAAACCCCCTTTTTTTTTAAATTTTAAAAAAAAATTTTAAAAAAAATTTCCCTTTTTAAAAAAAAAAAGATTTCCCTTTAAAACCCCCCTTAAAAAAAATTTTTTTTAAAAAAAAAACCCAAAAAAAAGGGGGGGGCCCCTTTTTTTTTTTTTGGTTTTTTTAAAAAAATTTTTTTTGGGGGAAAAAATTTTTAAAAAAAAAAATTTCCTTTCCGAAAACCAAAAAAAGGGGTTTTAAAGGGAAAAAAGAAAAAAAAATAAAAATTTTTCCCCAAATTTTAAAGGGGGGAAAAAAAAAAAAAATTTTTTTAAAAAAAAAAAAAACCCGGGGGGGATTTAACAAAAAAAAAAAAACCGGGAAAAAAAAAAAAAAAATTAAATTTAAAAGGGGGTTTTTCCCCAAAAAAGGCAAAACCCAAATTTAAAATTTTAAAAAATTTTTTTTTTCCGGGAAAGGGAAACCAAAGGGCCAATTTTTAACCTTTTTAAAAAATTAAAAATTTTTGGGGGGGGGGTTTTTTTTCCAAAAAAAAGGGAAAGGCAAATTTCCCCCCAAAATTTGGAAAAAAAAGGTTAAAAAAAACCAAAAAAAAAAAACCCCAAAAAAAAATTTTTTTTGGGGGGGCCCCCAAAAAAAAACCCCCGGGGGGAAAAAAAAGGGGGGGTTAAATTTTTTTAAAAAAAAAATTTTGGGGGGGTTTTTTAAAACGGGCCCCGGAAAAAAAAAATGGGTTTTTTGGTTTTTAAAATGGAAGGGGCTTTTGGGGAAAAAACCCCCCGGAAAAAAAAAAAAAAAGGAAAACCCCCCGAATTTTTTAAAAAAGGGAAATCCAAAAAAAAGGGGGGGGTTTTTTTTTTAAATTACGGGGGGTTTTAAAAAAAATTTTTTTTTTTTTTTTTTGGGGGAAAAAAAGGAATTTTTTTTTTTTGGGGGGGGGTTTTTTTTTTTTTTTAAAATTTTTTTAAAAAAAAATTTTTTTGGGGGGGTTTTTTAAAAAAAAAAATTTTGGGGGGCAATTAAAAAAATTTTTAATTTGGGGGGTTTGGGGAAAAAAACCCCTTTTTTTAAAAAAACCCGGAAGGGGTTTTTTTGGGTTGGGGAAAAAGGGGGGGGGGGGGAAAGGGGGGAAAAAGGGAAAAAAAAAGAAAAAATTTTTTTAAAAAAATTTTTTTTTTTTTTAAAAAAAAGGGTTTTTAAAAAAAAAAAAGGGTTTTTTTTTCGGGCCCCCGGGGGGTTTTTGGGGTTTTTTTGGTTTTTTTTGGGGGGGGGTTTTTTTTAAAATTTTTTTAAAAAAACCCCCGGGGCAAATTTTAAAAAATTTTTTTTCCCTTTTTTAAAAACAAAAAAAAATTTTTTTTGGGGAAAAACCCCTTTTTAAAAAAATTGGGCCCTTTTTTTTTTTTTTTTTTTTCCCCAAAAATTTTAAAAATTTTTTCCCGGGGGCCCCCCCCCCTTTTTTTTTTTAAAATGGGAAATTTTTTTCCCCTTTTTTTAAATTTTTTTTTTTCCCTTTTTTCCCCGGGGTTTTATTTTTTCCCTTTTTTTTTTTTTT
>CAXIVR010001514.1:0-17682 GCA_964035755.1 Teleogryllus oceanicus
TGGCTAATAGTTTAGAAGATGGGCAGTCAAGATGACCTATTTTGGGAGTATTGAAAATTCATTAAATGAAAACCCTCTAAAAACCGTAGTTTTCGTCAGATTGGACGAATGACCACATTTCGGATGTACTCCCGAGGAACGCGGTGGCTTCAGAATGCCAAAATTCGCATTTCGTTTGGAGATACGGTCGTTTTACCAAATCGTAAGTGTCATACCCCTGTTGAACTTTTCCAAATTTCGACCGGACACGGATTCTTCTCAGCCAGCACCTGACTCGAGAATTTAACGGCGGTTTCAATGGTGCAGGTCATTTTTCTCGCTGAGGCTTCGTTTTCTGGCAATTTCGGAAAACATTAATAAAATACGCCATTTTCCCAGTCAAAATGCCACCCACATTATCGCCGATTTTACGATTCCCTATCGTCGTAAACGCAGTCGTTAACGGAATGCATAGAAAATGTTCTTCGATTTACGTGCGGATTTCAGCGTCGTATAGCTAATGGTTAGAATGCAGGCAGTCAAAGATGACCTATTTTGGGAGTATTGAAAGTTATTAAGATGAGAAAACCCTCCAAAACCGTAGTTTTCGTCAAGATTGGACGAATGACCACATTTTTCGGATAGCCTTTCCCGGGAACACGCCGGTGGCTTCAGAATGCCAAAATTCGCATTCGTTTGGGAGGTATGGTCGTTTTACCGTCGTAAAAGTTGATAATACCCCCCCTGTTGAACTTTTCAAATTTCGACCGGACACGGATTCTTCTCAAAGCCAGCACCCTGACTCGAAATTTAACGGCGGTTTTCTCGCTGAGGCTTCGTTTTCTGACAGTTTGCGAAAACATTAATAAAATACGCCATTTTCAGTCAAAATGCCACCCACGGTATCGCCGATTTTTTTGATTCCTATCGCCCATGTACCAGTCGTTAACAGGAATGCATAGAGAAAAGTGATATTCTTCAGTGTGCGGATTTCAGCGTCGTATAGCTAATAGTTTAGAAGTGCAGGCGATCAAATACCGCAGCCTATTTTTGGGGTGTGAAATTCATTAAAATGACGAAAACCCTATACACAGACCGTAGTTTTCGTCAGAATTGGACGAATGACCACATTTCCGCATAGAACTTTACCCGAGGAACACGACGGTGGCTTCAGAATGCAAAAATTCGCATTCGTTTAGGAGATATGGTCGTTTGCAAATCGTAAAAGTTGATAATACCCCTGTTGAACTTTTTCAAATTTCGACCGGACCCCGGATTCTTCTCAAAGCCAGCACCCTGACAGGAATTTACTTAGCGGTTTCAATGGTGCAGGTCATTTTCTCCTTTGAGGCTTCGTTTTCTGGCAATTTGCAAAACATTAATAAAATACGCCATTTTCAGTCAAATGCCACCCACATTGTCGCCGATTTTTTACGATTCCTATCGTCATGTACAGTCGTTAACGGAATGCGCGAAAGAAGTATTCTTCAATTTACGATGCGGATTCAGCGTCGTATAGCGCATGGTTTAGAAAGATGCAGGCAGTCAGATGACCTGGCCACGGGAGTATTGAAAATTCACATTAAAATGGGAAAACCCTCCTAAAAACCGTAGGTTTCATCCGGGTGGACGAATGACCACATTCCGGATGGCCCTTTCCCACGAGAACGCCGGTGGCTTCAGGGTGCCAAATTCGCGTTCGTTTAGGAGATATGGTCGTTTTGCCAAATCGTAAGTTGATAATACCCCCCTGTTGAACTTTCAAATTTCGACCGGACACGGATTCTTCTCAAAGCCAGCACCCTGACTCAAAATTTAACGGCGGTTTTCAATGGTACAGGTCATTTTTCTCATGAGGCTTCGTTTTCTGGCAATTTGCGAAAACATTAATAAAATACGCCATTTTCAGTCAGGCCACCACCACATTTATCGCCGATTTTTTACGATTCCACATCGCCATGTACCCAGTCGTTAACAGGAATGCATAGAGAAAAAATTCTTCAATTTACGTGCAGTTCAGCGTCGTATAGCTAAATGATTACCCAGAAGATGCAGGCAGTCAAAGATGACCTATTTTGGGAGTATTGAAAATTCATTAAAATGTGAGGAAAACCCTCTAAAACCGTAGTTTTTCGTCGAATTGGACGAATGACCACCTTTTCGGATAGCCCCTTTCCCAGGAACACGCCGGTGGCTTCGAGATGCCAAAATTCGCATTCGTTTAGGAGATATGGTCGTTTACCAAATCGTAAAGGGTGTCATACCCCCTGTTGAACTTTTTCAAATTTCGATGACCGGACACGGATTTCTTCTCAAAGCCAGCACCTGACTCGAAATTTAGCGGCGGTTTTTCTCGCTGAGGCTTCGTTTTCTGGCCCGATTTGCGAAAACATTCAATAAAATACGCATTTTCCAGGTCAAAATGCCACACATTGTCATGATTTTACGATTCCCTATCGCCATGTACGATCGTTAACGGAATGCAGAGAAAAGTATTCTTCAATTTACGTGCGGATTTCAGCGTCGTATAGCTAATGGTTTAGAAGATGCAGGCAGTCAAAGATGACCTATTTTGGGAGTATTGAAAATTCATTAAAATGAGGAAAACCCTCTAAAAACCGTAGTTTTCGTCCGAATTGGACGAATGACCACATTTTCGGATAGCCCTTTCCCCGGGGAACACGCCGGTGGCTTCAGAATGCCAAAATTCGCATTCGTTTAGGAGATATGGTCGTTTTCAAATCGTAAGTTGATAATACCCCCCTGTTGAACTTTTCAAATTTCGACCGGACACGGATTCTTCTCCGACCCAGCACCCTACTCGAATAACGCGGTTCATGGTGGGCATTTTTCTCGCAGCTCGTTTAATAAAATACGCCATTTTCAGTCAAAATGCCACCCACATTGTCGCCGATTTTTTTACGATTCCCTATCGCCATGTACCAGTCGTTAACAGGAATGCATAGAGAAAAGTATTCTTCAATTTACGTGCGGATTTCAGCGTCGTATAGCTAATAGTTTAGAAGATGCAGGCAGTCAAAGATGACCTATTTTAGGAGTGTGAAAGTTCCATTAAAATGAGAAACCCTCTAAAAACCATGGTTTTTCGTCCGAATTGGACGACCAATACCACATTTTCGGATCGCCCCGCTTTCCCCGGGAACACGCCGGTGGCTTCAGAATGCCAAAATTCGCATTCGTTTCGGAGATATGGTCGTTTTGCAAATCGTAAAGTTGATAATACCCCCTGTTGAACTTTTTCAATTCGACCGGACACGGATTCATCTCAAGCCAGCACCTGACTCGAAATTTAACGGCGGTTTCAATGGTGCGAGTCATTTTTTTCTCGCTGAGGCTTCGTTTCCTGGCAATTTTGCGAAAACATTAATAAAATACGCCATTTTTACAGTCAAATACCCACATTGTCGCCGATTTTTACGATTCCTATCGCCATGTACCAGTCGTTAACGAGATGCATAGAAAAAGTATTCTTCAATTTACATTACGGATTTCAGCGTCAATATAGCTAATAGTTTAGAAAGATACGAGCCAGTCAAAGATGACCTATTTTGGGAGTATTGAAAATTCGATAAAATGAGAAAACCCTCTAAAAACCGTAGTTTTCGTCCGAATTGGACGAATGACCGCATTTTCGGATAAGCCCTTTCCGGGAACACGCCAAATTGGCTTCAGAATGCAAAATTCGCATTCGTTTAGGAAGATATAGGTCGTTTGCAAATCGTAAAAGTTGATAATACCCCTGTTGAACTTTTCAAATTTCGACCGGACACGGATTCTTCTCAAATGACACCCTGACTCGAAATTTAACGGTTTCAATAATGGTGCAGGTCATTTTCTCGCTGAAGCACGTTTCTGGCAATTTGCGAAAAGCTTATTAATAAAATACGCCATTTTCCAGTCAATGCCACCCACATTGTCGCCGATTTTTACGATTCCCTATCGCCATGTACCAGTCGTTAACAGGAATGCATAGAAAGTATTCTTCAGTTGCGTGCGGATTTTAGCGTCAATATAGCTAATAGTTTAGAAAGATGCAGGCGGTCAAAGATGACCTACTTTGGAGTATTGAAAATTCCATTAAAATGAAACCATCTAAGAGCCATGGTTTCGTCCGGGTGGACGAATGACCGCATTTTTCGGATAGCCCTTTCACGGGAACACGCCGGTGGCTTCGGAATGCCAAAATTCGCATTTCGTTTAGGAATGGTCGTTTTACCGTCGTAAGTTGGTATACCCCTGTTGAACTTTTCAAATTTCGACCGGACACGGATTCTTCTCGAAAGCCAGCACCTGACTCGAAGGAATTTAACGGCGGTTTTCAATGGTGCAGGTCATTTTTCTCGCTGAGGCTTCGTTTTCCTGTGATTTGCGAAAGCATTAATAAAATACGCCATTTTCAGTCAAAATGCCACCCACATTGTCGCCGATTTTTTACGATTCCCTATCGCCATGCTTGTACCCAGTCGTTAACAGGAATGCATAGAGAAAGTATTCTTCAATTTACGTGCGGATTTCAGCGTCGTATATGGCTAATAGTTTAGAAGATGCGGGCAGTCAAAGATGACCTATTTTTAGGAGTGTGAAAATTCATTAAAATGAGGAAACCTCTAAAAACCGTAGTTTTCGTCAGATTGGACGAATGGCGCACATTTCGGATAGCCCACTTTCCCCGGGAACGCCGGTGGCTTCAGAATGCCAAAAAATTCGCATTCGTTTAGGAGATATGGTCGTTTTGCAAATCGTAAAAGTTGATAATACCCCTGGTAAAACTTTCAAATTCCGACCGGACGTTCTTCTCAAAGCCAGCACCCTGACTCGAAATTTAACGGCGGTTTCTCGCTGAACGTTTTCCGGCAATTTGCAAAAACATTAATAAAATACGCCATTTTCAGTCAAAATGCCACCCACATTGTCGCCGATTTTCACGATCCCCTATCGCCATGTACCAGTCGTTAACAGGAATGCATAGAGAAAAGTATTCTTCCAATTTACGTGCGGATTTCAGCGTCGTATAGCTAATAGTTTAGAAGATGCAGGCAGTCAAATATGACCTATTTGGGAGTAATGAAAATTCATTAAAATGACGAAAACCCTCTAAAAACCGTAGTTTTCGTCGGGTGGACGAATGACCACGACACCGGATAGCCCCTTTTCCCGGGAACTGCGCCGGTGGCTTCAGAATGCAAGAATTCGCATTCGTTTAGGAGAGATATGGTCGTTTGCAAATCGTAGAAGTTGATAATACCCCTGTTGAACTTTCAAATTTCGACCGGACACGGATTCTTCTCAAAGCCAGCACCTGACTCGAAATTTAACGGCGGTTTCAATGGTGCAGGTCATTTTTCTCGCTTCTGAGGCTTCGTTTTCACGGCAATTTGCGAAAACGATAATAAAATACGCCATTTTCAGTCAAATGCCACCCACATTGTCGCCGATTTTTTTACGATTCCCTATCGTGTGTACCCGATCGTTAACAGGAATGCATAGAGAAAAGTATTCTTCCAGTTTACGTGCGGATTTCAGCGTGTATATATTCAATGGTTAGAAGATGCAGGCAGTCAAAGATGACCTATTTTGGGAGTATTTGAAAATTCATTAAAATGAGAAAACCCTCTAAAACCATGGGTTTCGTCCAGGTGGACGAATGACCACATTTTCGGATAGACCCTTTCCCCGGGGAACACGCCGAGGTAGCTTCAGAATACCAAAATTCGCATTCGTTTAGAGATATGGTCGTTTTACCGTCAATAAAGTTGATAATACCCCTGTTGAACTTTTCAAATTTCGACGGACACGGATTCTTCTCAAAGCCAGCACCCTGACTGAGAGATTTAACGGCGGTTTCAATGGTGCAGGTCATTTTTTCTCGCTGAGGCTTCGTTTTCTGGCAATTTGCGAAAACATTAATAAAATACGCCGTTTTCAGTCAAAGCCCCACCCACGTATCGCCGATTTTTGATTCCCTATCGTCATGCTGCCAGTCGTTAACGGAATGCATAGAAAGTATTCGCTGGTTACATTGCACGGATTTCCAGCGTAACAGCTAATGGTTTAGAAGATGCAGGCAGTCAAGATGACCTATTTTGGAGTGTGAAATTCATTAAAATGAGGAGAAAACCCTCTAAAACCGTAGTTTTTCGTCCGAATTGGACAGATGACCACATTACTGGACCCTTTCCGAGAACGCGCCGGTGGCTTCAGAATGCCAGAATTCGCATTCGTTTTAGGAATGCTGGTCGTTTGCAAATCGTAAAAGTTGATAATACCCCTGTTGAACATAGATTTCGATGGACTGGATTCTTCTCATGCTTCCCTGACTCGAATTTAACAGCGGTTTCAATGGTACGAGTCATTTTTTCTCGCTGACTTCGTTTTCTAGCGGTGCGAAAACGTATTAATAAAATACGCCATTTTTTCGGTCAAATGCTACCCACATTGTCGCCGATTTTTTTACGATTCCCTATCATCATGTACCAGTCGGTAACAGAAATGCTTATAGAAAAGTATTCTTCAATTTACGTGCAGATTTCAGCGTCGTATAGCTAATAGTTTAAAAGATGCAGGCAGTCAAGATGACCCTATTTTGGAGTATTGAGATTCATTAAATGAGAAAACCTCTAAAGCGCGATTTTCGTCAGATTGGACGAATGACCACGCTGGATGTTGCTGCAGGGAACATGGTGGCTTCAGAATGCAATTGCATTCGTTTTAGGAGATATGGTGGTTTAAATCAATAAAGTTGATAATACCCCTGTTGAACTTTTCCATTCCGATGACATTTGATTCTTCTATTGTTTTTGACTCAAATTGGCAGGTTTCAATGGTGCAGGTCATTTTCTCGCTGAGCTTCGTTTTCTGGCAATTTGCGAAAACATTAATAAAATACGCCATTTTCAGTCAAATGTACCCACATTGTCGCCGATTTTTTTACGATTCCCTATCGTCATGTACCGATCGTTAACAGGAATGCATAGAAAATGTTCATTCAGTTACACATTGCAGGATTTCAGCCGTCGTATGGCTAATAGTTAGAAGATGCAGGCAGTCAAGATGACCTATTTTGGGAGTATTGAAAATTCATTAAAATGAGAAAACCCTCTAAAAACCGTAGTTTTCGTCCGGTTGGACGAATGGCCACATTTTCGGATAGCCCTTTCCCCGAGGGAACACGCCGGGTAGCTTCAGAATGCCAAAATTCGCATTCGTTTAGGAGATATGGTCGTTTACCGATCGTAAGTGATAGCCCCTGTTGAACTTTTCAAAATTTCGACCGGACACGGATTCTTCTCCAAAGCCAGCACCCTGACTCAGAATTTAACGGCGGTTTTTCTCGCTGAGGCTTGAATTTCTGGCAATTTGCGCAAACATTAATAAAATACGCCATTTTCAGTCAAACTACCACCCACATTGTCGCCGATTTTTTACGATTCCCTATCGCCATGTACCAGTCGTTAACAGGAATGCATAGAGAAAGGTATTCTTCTGATTTACGTGCGGATTTCAGCGTCAATATAAGCTAATGGATTTAAGTGCAGGCAGTCAAAGATGACCTATTTTAGGGTATTGAAAATTCATTAAAATAGAGAAAACCCTCCTAAAAACCGTAGTTTTCGGCCGAATTGGACGAATGATACATTTTCGGATAGCCCTTTCCCCGGGGAACACGCCGGTGGCTGGGAATGTTGAGAATTCGCATTCGTTTAGGAGATATGGTCGTTTCAAATCGTAAAAGTTGATAATACCCCCCCCTGTTGAACTTTTCAAATTTCGACCGGATACGGATTCTTCTCAAAGCCAAGCACCTGACTCGAAATTTAACAGCGGTTTTCAATGGTGCGGGTCATTTTTTCTCCTTTGAGGCTTCGTTTTCTGGCAATTTGCGAAAGCAGTAATAAAATACGCCATTTTCAGTCAAAATGCCACCCACGTATTATCGCGTTTTTACGATTCCCTATCGCCATGTACCAGTCGTTAACAGGAATGCGCATAGAGAAAGAAGTATTCTTCCAATTTACATTGCGGATTTCAGCGTCGTATAGCTAATAGTTTAGAAGATGCAGGCAGTCAAAGATGACCTATTTGGGAGTGTTAATTCATTAAAATGAAAACCCTCTCAAGAGCCGTAGTTTTTCGTCGAATTGGACAGACCACATTTTCGGATAGCCCTTTCCCCGGAGAACACGCCGGTGGCTTCAGAATGCCAAAATTCGCATTCGTTTAGGAGATATGGTCACGTTTTACCAAATCTGTAAAGTTGTCATACCCCTGTTGAACTTTTCAAATTTCGACCAGACACGGATTCTTCTCAAGCCAGCACCTGACTCGAAATTTAACGGCGGTTTCAAATGGGTGCAGGTCATTTTCTCGCACAGGGCTTCGTTTTCTGGCAATTTGCTTATTAATAAAATGCGCCATTTTCAGTCAAAATGCCACCCGGTATCGCCGATTTTTTTACGATTCCCTATCATATATGCCAGTCGTTAACAAGATGCGCAGAAAACTATTCTTCAATTTACGTGCGGATTTCAGCGTCGTATGGCTAATAGTTTAGAAGATGCAGGCGGTCAAAAGATGACCTATTTTGGGAGTATTGAAAAGAATTCATTAAAATGGGAAAACCCTCTAGGAAACCGTAGTTTTCGTCCGGGTGGACGAATAATACATTTTCGGATGGCCCTTTCCCAGGAACGCCGGTGGCTTCAGAATGCCAAATTCGCATTCGTTTAGGAGATATGGTCGTTTTACCAAATCGTAAAAGTTGATAATACCCCCCCCTGTTGAACTTTTTCAAATTTCGACCGGACACGGATTCTTCTCAAAGCCAGCACCCTGACTCGAAATTTAACAGCGGTTTTCAGTAATTTGAGTCATTTTCTCTTCGAGGCTGTTTTCTGGCAGTTGCGAAAACATTAATAAAATACGCCATTTTCGATCAAAATACCACCTGGCTTTGTCGCCGATTTTTTTACGATTCCCTATCGCCATGTACCAGTCGTTAACAGGAATGCATAGAGAAAAGTATTCTTCAATTTACGTGCGGATTTCAGCGTCGTATAGCTAATGGTTTAGAAGATGCAGGCAGTCAAAGATGACTATTTTGGGAGTGTGTAATTCATTCAAAATGAGGAAAACCATCTAAAAACCGTAGTTTTCGTCGAATTGGACGAATGACCACATTTTCGGATGACCCTTTTTGGGAACACGCCGGTGGCTTCAGAATGCCAAAATTCGCATTCGTTTAGGAGATATGGTCGTTTTACCGTCAGCAAAAGTTGATAATACCCCCTGTTAGACTTTTCAAATTTCGACCGGACACGGATTCTTCTCAAAGCCAGCACCTTGGCTCGGAATTTAACGGCGGTTTCAATGGTGCAGGTCATTTTTCTCGCTGAGGCTTCGTTTCCTGGCAATTTGCGAAAACATTAATAAAATACGCCATTTTCAGTCAAAATACATTGTCGCCGATTTTTTGCGATTCCCTATCGCCATGTGCCAGTCGTTAACAGAGATGCATAGAAAAGTATTCTTCAATTTACGTGCGGATTTCAGCGTCGTATAGCTAATAGTTTAGAAGATGCAGGCAGTCAAAGATGACCTATTTTAGGGTATTGAAATTCATTAAAATGAGGAAAACCCTCTAAAAACCGTAGTTTTCGTCGAATTGGACGAATGACCACATTTTCGGATAGCCCTTTCCCCGGGGAACACGCCGGTGGCTTCAGAATGCCAAAATTCGCATTCGTTTAGGAGATATGGTCGTTTTACCAAATCGTAAAAGTTGATAATACCCCTGTTGAACTTTTCAAATTTCGACCGGACACGGATTCTTATAAAGCCAACACCTGACTCAAATTTAACGGCAGTTTCAATGTGCAGGTCATTTTTTCTCGCTGGGCTTCGTTTCCTGACAATTGCGCGAAAACATTAATAAAAATACGCCATTTTCAGTCAAAATCACCACCCACATTGTCGCCGATTTTTTACGATTCCCTATCGGAGTATTGAAAATTAGAAGATGCAGGCAGTCAAAGATGACCTATTTTGGGAGTATTGAAAATTCATTAAAATGAGGAAAACCCTCTAAAAACCGTAGTTTTCGTCCGAATTGGACGAATGACCACATTTTCGGATAGCCCTTTCCCCGGGGAACACGCCGGTGGCTTCAGAATGCCAAAATTCGCATTCGTTTAGGAGATATGGTCGTTTTGCAAATCATGAAGTTGATAATACCCCCCCCTGTTGAACTTTTCAAATTTCGACCGGACACGGATTCTTCTCAAAGCCAACGCACCTGGACTCGAAATTTAACGGCGGTTTCCGTGGTGCGGTCGTTTTCTCGCTGAGGCTTCGTTTTCTGGCAATTTGCGAAAACGGTAATAAAATATACGCCATTTCAGTCAAAATGCCGCACATTGTCGCCGATTTTTACGATTCCTATCGCCATGTACCAGTCGTTAACAGAGATGCATAGAAAAAGTATTCTTCAATTGCGTGCGGATTTCAGCGTCGTATAGCTGTCAATTTAGAAGATGCAGGCGGTCAGGAGTAAACCTATTTTAGAGGTATTGAAAATTCATTGGAAATGAGGAAAACCCTCTAGAAACCGCGTGATTTCGTCGAATTGGACGAATGACCACATTTTCGGATAGCCCGCTCCCCGGGGAACACGCCGGTGGGCTCAGAATGCCAAAATTCGCATTCGTTTAGGAGATATGGTCGTTTCTGCCGCAAATCACCTTCAAGTTGATAATACTTACCCCCCTGTTGAACTTTTCAAATTTCGACCGGACGCAGTTCTTCTCAAAGCCAGCACCTGACTCGAAGTTACTTTGGCGGTTTCAATGGTGCGAGTCATTTTTCTCCGCTTCAAGAGGCTTCGTTTTCTGGCAATTTGCGAAAACATTAATAAAATACGCATTTTCAGTCAAAATGCCACCACACGTGTCGCCGATTTTTACGTTCCCTATCGCTATGTACCAGTCCGTTAACAGGAATGCATGAGAAAAGTATTCTTCAATTTACGTGCGGATTTCAGCGATCACGTATAGCTAATGGTTTAGAAGATGCAGGCAGTCAAAGATGACCTATTGCAGGGTATTGAAAAATTCATTAAAATGAGGAAAACCCTCTAAAAACCGTAGTTTTCGTCCGAATTGGACGAATGACCACATTTTCGGATAGCCCTTTCCCCGGGGAACACGCCGGTGGCTTCAGAATGCCAAAATTCGCATTCGTTTAGGAGATGCTGATCGTTTTACCAAATCGTAAAAGTTGATGATACCCCCTGTTCCAGACTTTTCCGTTCGACAGGACACGGATTCTTCTCAGCCAGCACCCTGACTCGAAATTTAACGGCGGTTTCAATGGTGCGAGTCATTTCCTCGCTGAGGCTTCGTTTTCTGACGATTGCCGAAACGATGGCAAATACGCCATTTTCGAGTCAAAATGCACACATTTGTCGCCGATTTTTTACGATTCCTATCGCCATGTACCGTCGTTAACGCAGGAATGCATAGAAAGTATTCTTCAATTGCATTGCAGTTTCAGCGTCGTATAGCTAATGTGGTTTAGAAGTGCAGGCGGTAAAGTGGCTATTTTGGGAGTATTGAAAATTCATTAAAATGAGAAAACCACTCTAAAAACCATAGTTTTCGTCGAATTGGACGAATGACCACATTTCTGGATAACCCCCTTTCCCGGGAACACGCCGGTGGCTTCAGAATGCCAAAATTCGCATTCGTTTAGGAGATATGGTCGTTTTACCAAATCGTAAAAGTTGATAATACCCCCCCCTGTTGAACTTTTCAAATTTCGACCGGACACGGATTCTTCTCAAAGCCAGCACCTGACTCATTTAACGGCAGTTTCAATGGTGCAGGTCATTTTTCTCCTTCAGGGCTTCGTTTTCTGGCAATTTGCGAAAACATTAATAAATACGCCATTTTACCAGTCAAAATGCCACCCACATTTATCGCCGATTTTTACGATTTCCTATCGCCATGTACCCAGTCAAATTAACAGAATGCATAGAAAAAGTATTCTTCAGTTTACGTGCGGATTTCGGCGTCATTGTAATGTGGTTAGAAGATGCAGGCAGTCAGATGACCTATTTTTGAGTGAAATTCATTAAAATGAGAAAACCCTCCTAAAAACCATGGATTTTCGTCCGGGTGGACGAATGACCACATTCTTTACCGGATAAGCCCTTTCCCCGGGGAACACGCCGGTGGCTTCAGAATGCCAAAATTCGCATTCGTTTAGGATATGGTCGTTTGCAAATCGTAAAAGTTGATAATACCCCTGTTGAACTTTTCAAATTTCGATACGGACACGGATTCTTCTCAGCCAGCACCCTGACTCCGAGAATTTGGCGGTTTTCAATGGTGCAGGTCATTTTCTCGCTGAGGCTTCGTTTTCTGGCAATTTGAAAACGTAATAAATACGGCCATTTTTCAGTCAAATGCCACCCACGTATCGCCGATTTTTGATTCCCTATCGCCATGTATGATCGTTAACGAGATGCATGAAAAGTATTCTTCAATTTACATTGCGGATTTCAATCGTATGGCTAATAGTTTAGAAGATGCAGGCAGTCCAAAGACCTATTTTGGGAGTATTGAAAATTCATTAAAATAGAAAACCCTCTAAAACCGTAGTTTTCGTCCGGAGTGGACGAATGACCACATTTCAAGATGGCCCTTTTCCCCGGGAACACGCCGGTATTCCAGGAATGCCAAAATTCGCATTCGTTTAGGAGATATGGTCGTTTTGCAAATCGTAAAAGTTGATAATACCCCCCCCTGTTGAACTTTTCAAATTTCGACCGGACACGGATTCTTCTCAAAGTAGCACTGACTCGAAATTTAACGGCAGTTTCAATGGTGCAGGTCATTTTCTCGCTGAGGCTTCGTTTCTGGCAATTTGCAAAAACGTTAATAAAATACGCCATTTTCAGTCAAAATACCACCCACATTAGCCGCCGATTTTTACGATTCCTATCACGCCCATATGCCCAGTCGTTAACAGGAATGCATAGAAAGTATTCTTCAGTTTACGTGCGGATTTCAGCGTCATTATGGCTAATAGTTTAGAAGATGCAGACGATCAAGATGACCTATTTTGGGGTGTTGAAAATTCATTAAAATGAGAAAACCCTCTAAAGCCATGATTTTCGTCAGGTGGACGAATGACCACATTTTCGGATAGCCTTTCCCCGGGGAACACGCATTGGCTTCAGAATACCAAAATTCGCATTCGTTTGGAGATATGGTCGTTTTACCAAATCCGTAAAGTTGATAATACCCCCTGTTGAGCTTTCAAATTTCGACCGGACACAGATTCTTCTCAGAAAACCCGGCACCTGACTCCGAGTGCTTTTGCGGTTTCAATGGTGCAGGTCATTTTTTCTCGCTGAGAGGCTTCGTTTTTCACAACATTGCGAAAACATTAATAAAATACGCCATTTTCAGTCAAATACCACCCATTGTCGCCGATTTTTACGATTCCTATCGCCGTGTACCAGTGTTTAACGGGAATGCATGAAAGCGTTGCTTCAATTTACGTGCGGATTTCAGCGTCGTATAGCTAATAGTTTAGAAGATGCAGGCAGTCAAGATGGCCTATTTTGGGGTATTGAAAATTCATTAAAATAGGGAAAACCCTCTAAAAACCGTAGTTTTCGTCCGGTGTGGACGAATGACCACATTTTCGGATAGCCCTTTCCCGGGGGAACTCGCCGGTGGCTTCAGAATGCCAAAATTCGCAGTCGTTTGGGAGATATGGTCTGACACCAAATCGTGAAAGTTGATAATACCCCCCCCTGTTGAACTTTTCAAATTTCGACCGGACACGGATTCTTCTCAAAGCCAACACCCTGACTCGAAATTTAACGGCGGTTTCAATGGTGCAAGTCATTTTTTCTCGCTGAGGCTTCGTTTCTGGCAATTTGCAGAAAACATTAATAAAATACGCCATTTTCGATCAAAGCCACCACATTGTATGATTTTTACGATTCCTATATGGCGTATGATCGTTAACAGAATGCGCATAGAAAAGTATTCTTCAATTTACGTGCGGATTTCAGCGTCGTGTAGCTGTAATGGTTTAGAATGCAGGCGATCCAAAGATGACCTATTTTGGGAGTATTGGTGTTAAGGCAGGCGAAAACCCTCTAAAAACCATGAGTTTGCTCGTCAGATTGGACGAATGACCACATTTCGGATAGCCCCTTTCCCAGGAACACGCCGGTGGCTTCAGAATGCCAAAATTCGCATTCGTTTAGGAGATATGGTCGTTTGCAAATCGTAAAGTTGATGATACCCCCTGTTAGACTTTTCAAATTTCGACGGACACGGATTCTTCTCCAAAGCCAGCACCTGACTCAGAATTTACTTGGCGGTTTTCAATGGTGCAGGTCATTTTTTCTCGCTGAGGCTTCGTTTCTGGCAATTTGCGAAAACATTAATAAAATACGCCATTTTCCAGTCAAAATACCACCCACGTGTCGCCGATTTTTGATTCCTGTCGCCATGTACCAGTCGTTAACAGGAATGCATAGAAAAGTATTGCTTCCAGTTACATTGCGGATTTCAGCGTCGTATGGCTAATGGTTTAGAAGATTTTGAGCGATCAAAGATGACCTATTTTAGGAGTATTGAAATTCATTAAATAATGAAGACCCTCTAAAAACCGTAGTTTTCGTCCGAATTGGACGAATGACCACATTTTCGGATAGCCCTTTCCCCGGGGAACACGCCGGTGGCTTTGGTCACCAGAAATTCGCATTCGTTTAGGAATATGGTCGTTTACCAAATCGTAAAGTTGATAATACCCCTGTTGAACTTTTTCAAATTTCGACCGGACTGGATTCTTCTCAGCCAGCACCCTGACTCAGGAGATTTAACGGCGGTTTCAATGGTGGAGTCATTTCTCGCTGGGAAAAACTTCGTTTACCAGCAATTTGCAAAACATTAATAAAATACGCCATTTTCAGTCAAAATGCCACCACATTGTCGCCGATTTTTTACGATTCCTATCGCCGTAGCACCAGTCGTTAACAGGAATGCATAGAGAAGAAGTATTCTTCCAGTTTACGTGCGGATTTCAGCGTCGTATAGCTAATGGTTTAGAAGATGCAGGCAGTCAAAGATGACCTATTTTGGGAGTATTGGAAATTCATTAAATGACGAAACCCTCTAAACTGTAGTTTTCGTCCGAATTGACGAATGACTACATTTTCGATATTCTTCTCGGGAACATGCTGGTGGCTTCAGAATGCCAAAATTCGCATTCGTTTAGGGAGATATGGTCGTTTTACCAAATCGTAAAAGTTGATAATACCCCTGTTGAACTTTTCAAATTCCTGACTGACACGGATTCTTTCTCAAAGCCAGCACCCTGACTCGAAATTTAACGGCGGTTTCACGGAAATATTTTTCTCGCGTTGAGGTTTCGTTTTCTGGCAATTCGGTGAAAATATTTAATAAATACGCGATTAGTCAAATGCTACCCACATTGTCGCCGATTTTACGATTTCCCTATCGCCATGTACCAGTCGTTAACAGGAATGCATAGAGAAAAGTATTCTTCAATTTACGTGCGGATTTCAGCGTCGCATATAGGCCACGGTTTAGAAGATGCAGGCACAAGATGACTCCATTTGGGGAGTATTGGAAATTCATTAAATGAGGAAAACCTCTAAAACTGTAGTTTTCGTCCGAATTGACGAATGACCACATTTTCGATAGCCTTTCCCGGGAACACGCCGGTATTTCCAGAATGCCAAAATTCGCATTCGTTTAGAGGATATGGTCGTTTTACCAAATCGCAAAAGTTGGGATATCATCCCGTTGAACTTTCAAAGTCTGACCGGACACGGATTCTTCTCAAAGCCAGCACCCTGACTCGAAATTTAACGGCGGTTTCAATGGTGCAGGTCATTTTTCGCTGAGGCTTGCTCCTCTGGCAATTTGCGAAAACATTACTAAAATACGCCATTTTCAGACAAAATGCCACCCACAGTATCGCCGACTATTTTACGATTCACTACCGCCATGTACCAGTCGGGAACAGGAAGGCATAGAGAAAGTATTCTTCAATTTACGCGGATTTGCGCGTAGCTAATGTTTAGAAGATGCAGGCAGTCAAAGATGACCTATTTTGGAGTATTGAAAATTCATTAAATGAGAAAACCTCTAAAACGTAGTTTGGGCCGAATTGAGAATGACCATTTTGGTAGCCCTTTCCTGGGAACACGCGGTGGCCGAAGCCAAATTGATTGTTTAGGATATGGTGTTTTACCAAATGTGGATAATCCCGTTGAACTTTTCAAATTTCGACCGACACGGGTTCTCTCAAAGCCAGCACTGACTCGAAATTAACGGCGGTTCAATGGCAGGCATTTTTCCGCTGAGTTGTTTCTGGCAATTTGGAAAACATTAATAAATACGCCATTTTAGTCAAATGCACCCACATTTCGCCGATTTTACGATTCCCTATCGCCATGTACCAGTCGTTAACAGGAATGCATAGAGAAAGTATTTTCAATTTACGTGCGGATTTCAGCGTCGTATAGCTAATAGTTTAGAAGATGCAGGCAGTCAAAGATGACCTATTTTGGGAGTATTGAAAATTCATTAAAATGAGGAAAAACCCCTAAAATTGGGTTTCGTCCAATTGACGAATGACCACATTTTCGGATAGCCCCTTTTCCCCGGGAACACGGGTTTTCAGAATGCCAAAATTGCATTCGTTTAGGGGATAGGTGTTTTACCAAAAAGTAAAGTTGATAATACCCCTGTTGAACCCCTTTTAAAATTTTGACCGACACGGATTCTTCCAAAACCAATGACTCGAAATTTAAGGCGGTTTAAATTATTTTTTTCTCGCTGAGGCTTGTTTTTTGGCAATTTGCGAAACATTAAAATACGCCATTTTCAGTCAAAAAGCCACCCACATTGTCGCCGATTTTTTTTCGATTCCATCGCCATGTACCATGAACAGAAATAGAGAAAAATATTCTTCAATTTACGCGGGTTTGGTCGTATAGCTAATGGTTTAGAAGATGGGGAGTCAAAGATGACCATTTTGGGAGTATTGAAAATTCATTAAAATGACGAAAACCCTTAAAAATGAGTTTTCGTCCGAATTGGGAATGACCACATTTTTTGGGTAGCCCCTTTCCCCCGGGGGAAAACGCTGGTTTTGAATGCCAAAATTCGCATTGTTTAGGAGATATGGTCGTTTTACCAAACGTGTTGATAAACCGTTGAACTTTTTTAAATTTGACCGGACACGGATTCTTCTCAAAACCAGCACTTTACTCGAAATTTAACGGCGGTTTCAATGGTGAGGCTTTTTCCCCTGAGGTTCGTTTTCTGGCAATTTGGAAAAAATTAATAAAATACCCCTTTTCAGTCAAAAAGCCACCCCCATTGTCGCCGATTTTTTTCGATTCCCTATCGCCATGAAGGGTTAAAAGGAATGTAGAGAAAAGTATTCCAATTTTCGGGATTTCAGCGTCGGAGCAAGGTTTAGAAGATGGGGAGTCAAAGATGACCCATTTTGGGGGGTATTGAAAAATTTATTAAAATGAGGGAAAACCTCTAAAAAAGTAGTTTTTGTCCGAATTGACGAATGACCAATTTTCGGATAGCCCTTTTCCCCGGGGAAAACGGGGGTTGG
>CAXIVR010001516.1:0-63196 GCA_964035755.1 Teleogryllus oceanicus
AACAAACGAAATTTGGAATATAAAAAAAATACTCCAAATCAACTGAAAACCCGTAGAGAATGTTGTTTTAAAATTAACGATATAAAGGGAACGACCCGGCAGCAGTGGCTAATCTCTTTAAAATATTTTTCAAAATTCTGCCGTCTCACTAAGGGTCTTCAGGCACAAAACTCAAAAACAGACAGTTCACCCAAAATTTTAGACACAATGTTCGTTTCCAGAAACTTCTTCTATGAAATTCTCAAAATAATCAGTAAACTAAAAATAAATATTCGTCCAGTTTAGATGAATTCCGGATTCTTTGTTAAAGACTTGTGCGTATGCCATTATACACCCGTTAACTCACATATTTAATGCATCTTTATACTGGAACGTTCAGATATTTTCAAAACAACTAAAATTAAGCCCTTTTCAAAAAAGGCAACAAAAATGAAATTCAAAATTATCGGCCCATTTCTCTTCTATCAGTTTTTTCAAAAATATTAGAGAGACTTTTTTACGTACAAATGGAAACCTTTCTCACTAAACACGACGCTTTCAGATTGCCAACATGGATTTAGAAAATCAAAATCAACGAAACAGCTATATTTTCTTTTCTTAAAGATGTCGCCTCATCATTGGATCAAAAGCAGGCACCTATTGGATTATTTTAGATCTCTCAAAGCTTTTGACGTCATTGATCATGACATTTTACTTTCCAAATTACCTTCATATGGAATTCGTGGTATTGCTCTAGATTGGTTATGTTCATTAGCCTTAAACAACGATCTCAGAGAGTTGAAATACCTTACTGGAATGATGGAACGTTACGTACGCACCTTTCCGACTCTTTGCCCGTTGCAGTGAGTTCCTCAAGGATCGATTTTAGGCCCTACTCTGTTTCCTACTTTACGTAAACGATATGCCCTCGACGATTCGAAACGGAAGAACGGTTCTCTTTGCGGATGATACGAACATCCTTTGCAATAAAGAAACCGTCAATAGTACAATATCAGATGTTTCAAATTGGTTCCGAAATAACAAATTAATAGTAAACGAAAGAAAACGGTTTTAATGCAGTTTTCTATTTCAAATAAACAATTCTGTGCTCCATTGAAAATGAACAATGTACCATTGACTGATGTTAAGGTAACAAATTTTAGGTCTCTCAATTCAGTCAAACCTTAAATGGAACGTCCATTTAAATGAATTGAACACAAAATTAAGTTCATTATGCTACGCGTTCAGAATTCTTGCAAATTCAGTCAGCCTTCATACTGCTCGTTGTGTATGCTTCGCGAATGTTCATTCCCGCCTGAGATATGGCATAATATTCTGGGAAATACATCTTATAGCTCCAGACTTTTAGATTACAAAAACAATTGTACGAATAATAACCAAATCCCACCCAGTGATTCATATAAGCCTCTTCATTAATCTAGGATTTTACCATTACCGTGTCTTTTTATTTACAGATCAGTGGTTTTGTAAAAAATTACTTGCTCAAGGCGGGAATATATTTTCAGAAAACGCCGAAGTCTATTACTATAACACTCGACGTAGAAATCATATTCGTCAGGTGACAGTATCAACAACTCATTACAAAAAATTCACATACAATACATGTACATTATTTTACAACACTTTGCCAGATGACATTAAACGATTAAATTCAATAGAAAGTTTAAATCCCAAGTGAAATCGTTTCTGCTGCATAACTGTTTCTATACAATTAGAGACTATACTGAGCATCACAAGAAAAGGAACATTAATTTTAACAATGATACATATTGCATTATTTACCATTTTGGACTGTATAAATGAGTATAAACAACCTGTAACAACTATTGTACTACAGCTTCGGGTCAATGACCCCATCTCGATCAGTGTTTCGTCAGTTTCCCTGATCCATTGAGCAAATGCTGAGATGGCCCCTTGTTTTACTTCTGGACATAAATGTAACTTCATTTCTGTGCACGTCTTCTAGAATTCAGTGGGAAATACATTTATTCAAATTATCGTTTCCATGTTGTCGCGGCAGGAAGTAATAAGAGCCAAAATTTATTGCTTATTTTCTTTGAAAATAGATTTTATTACATGGGAGTTTTTGTTGTTTTTCTCCCTTTCAAATTCAAAATTTGTTGCTTATTTATCACTTGAAAATCGATTTTATTACATGGAGTTTTTTTCTCCTTTCAAAATTCAAAATTTATTGCTTTTTATCCTTGAAAATAGGTTTTATTACATAGGAGTTTTTGTTGTTTTTCTCCCTTTCAAAAATTCAAAATTTACGTAGTATATGACTTGAGTGTAGAGATCGCAGAATGTTGAAAATGTGCACACAATTCACTTTTCCCCATAGCACGTCATACGCAGTTTTTAACTGTTTTTTTTTACGCAAATAAATAAATAAATAAATAAATAAAAACAAGAAGACGGACTTGTAGAACAAGAAGACGAAACACGCAACATACAAATTGAAGTGTCTTGAAAAAATCAATTTTGCCCCCTATTTTGCGTGAATCCAACCACCGTGCCAGTTCGGTGAGTGCGCTCTGAAGCCTTGGCGGGCGGCGCGGGCGGCGATGGCGGGGTGGGAAAAAAGGAGGGCTTCTTCTCCCCACTCTGCAACGCGCGCTACACTCCCCCATTATCGCCGAGCAGAAGATGCGGGGCCGCGCCGTGCTGCACCGAACAACTACTTAAGTCGCGTGATGAAATGAGAAATTTCCCCATTAATAAAACAAGACACTCCGGAGATACGAAGTTTCCAGACGAATGTTTAGGAGATGTAAAATTGGAAGAGAGCTCCACAAAACTGCCCAAGAACGACTCTAGTTTTGGACATACTCACTGCATGCAGATAAAATTCACCACGTAGATTCTTCGATCAAGTAACTAGCCATTTTTTAAAAATAATGAAAATTTTACAAACTGAGAAGTTTTAAAATAAAATTAATAATAACAGTAAAAATAGTAGCAATATCGGTTCAGCCCATATTTTTGCGCTATGTACTTTGGATGGACGATTTTCCCTTAGAAACAGGTTGTAACCTAATGTAAATTTTATATTTGTCTGTGACCACATATCTTTTATCGTGAATTTAATATTAATAATATTGTATCGTTTATTTCTTTTACAATATTTATACAGTCTTTAAATACAACATGTACGTCAAGATATGTTATGACGTTTGGGAAAATTAAGATAACAGAAATGATAGTAATACATATTGTGACGTCACGGGGTTATACGACCCGTAACGCCACCATAAGCCACTAGAAAAGACCAAGCTGAAATAGGGTACGAGGCGGGCGATGGCCCGAGAAGGCGACATCTACCGCAGGTTTCGCACTTCGATGTCAAAGTTGGCGGATAATATTTTCTCGAGAGCGCGAAGGGGGAAAAATTCACCCCCCCAGAAATTTTCCCCAGGCGTTGCATAAATGCCGTGACGCACTTCAGTAGAGTTCTCTTACGACTTCGACAGCGACGGCGACTCACTAAATTCTTCAGCGGTAGTAATCGGTTAGTGCAGGAGTATAATTTTACTTGCTTAAAGTAAAGCTGATTTAAGAAACGCGGTGATAAGTGATAGAATTCAAAGCAAAGTGCATGTAAAGCTTTTTACTCTAACATTCGCGAGTAACAAGCGTTGTGACTCTCGAACGAAATAGTTTTCATCAAGTAAATTCGCGCAGAAGGATCTGAACGAAATCAGTATTTAATTTTGTACGCCACGACCCGCACGCTCAAAGTGTGGTATGTCGGCCGAGTGCTAAGTAGTCAATTCAACCCGTTAGTTATTTAAAACTGGAACCCGCGAGCAACGGATGCACGGCGGCTGAAGGACGCTCAACACTCAAGCGTAGGCGAGAAGGACTTGGACCAATCCGTCGATGGTACGAGCCGAGGACGAAAGGTTTGGAATTTGGACGTGTGGCGTCATCCTGAGATCGAGCGAAGAGGTGAAACCGCGGGACACGAACCAGTCGAGTGACGTGGCGAGGACTGCGAGCAGCCGAACTAAGGTTAACTGACGGCGAGCGGGAAGGAAATGTCGAGGTAAGAACTAGCGCTTCTTGCGGAAATTTGTTGGGAAACTTTTAGCTTTAAACACCAGGCGTAGCGTCCTAAAATAGGTGAAAGTTCCATATAACTGCGAAATGTTTCGAACGTATGAGCTGCAGTTTTGATTTCATTCGATGTAGCACCAGTAAATTCGTTTAGATACCTGTAACAACTTTCTAAAGTAAATTATAATTTTCATGTAATGTAAAAGTAATCTTATTGAAAATATTTGTCCATTGTTGATGTCAGGATAATCAGTTGCCATAATTTTTTTAAAGGTGATTTAATAAGTGTGTGTCACGTTTATTTTGTGTTAGATAAACAGCATTGTAATAAATGCGAGCTCAAGGCTGACCTCTGTAAGTCTATAATAGAATAATTGTAGGGAATCACTTGAAGGGCCGTGACAGAAAACTTTAGATTAACCACAGTTAAATGAGGTACACGAAATAATTGAGAGAGAGGTCAAGCAGAAAACTATTGTAAATGGTGCGTATTGAATAACCAGGCAGTCAGGTGCGCCTATACATTCTCTTATGGTTGTGTTATTTCTGTTCTTTTGTTTCTGTTTTCTTTGCAGTGACCATCTACGTAAAGTACATACTTATTGTATATTTGTGCCACTGTGTAATTTGTTTTACTGAATATATGCTCATTTTACCAGAATTTTGTATATAATTCATTGTGTCAAGGGTTCAGACCTTTCTCATCCCGAAGATCCTGCTTCCTGAAATTCAAAGCTCGCTTCACGAGCATTCATAGTTCACGCTTCATCGCCACCGGCTGGTAGGTAGTAGGTGGGCGTGTTAAAATATGTATTTATTAATAACAAATTTAGTCTAAAATTTTCATTTTCTTTCACGTGTACTAAATATATTACGTTATTAAACGTTTTACAACAAACATAGGGGGGGTGAAAATCTATATTTATTTTAGGACTGTAAAAAAGGGTTATCCCGGAACGGTCTTCCCTCATCTTCTACCGGGGGGGTAACAGTTACCCCAAGGCATATTTTTTAAAATTTTTTGTCATCTTATAATTTTTTTACATTTTGATATCTTGTGCCCTTTTTTTATTTATCTACCTAAATTATATTGTTGGAAAAAATCTTTTCTTTAGCCTGTAATCACGACACGGCTTGGATTTATACCTGGGGTTACTACCTTATCCCTGTTGGTATTGGACGTTCAGGACTTAAAAACGTGGTTTGAGGTTACGAATGGGATATGATGTTGAGGACACGTCTAGAAGTACTATTGTAGTAATTGTGCGTTAGTATGAGAACAGATCGAAGGATTACAGTCTTGAAGGATTTGCAAAGCTTGAGCGAGCGATAACCATTTCATATGAGTAAGCTCTGTAAATAGCAAGAGTGCAATTTGAGTCTGTTTCGGAAGACAAAACAAAAATACATTCAGTTGTTTAAATTTTTAATTATATCGTTATATCAAAAGTTGGCATTATTATTATTGTAACAGCAATTATTATTGCGTATTGTGAATGAACGCCACTCCTCCGGATTGCGCACATAATTTAAGAGAACCAACAGTCAATCATCAAACGATGGCTTTGAATGCTTCACACGTCGAAAGAACTGTTGGAGACTGTGTCTCGCGGAATGTCAAGGAGTTGGATGGTAGCGCTTACAGAAAGCCGTTTGCGAACTTGCCTGCAAGCTCTAATCGCGAACTCCATACAATCAAATGCTGTTCCATACAATCAAATGGAGCTTCTTAAAAATCAAGAATGCATGCGCGAACGCGTAATGATAACGTTTATATGAGTACATAACGTAATATAACGTTTACATAAGAGAACATCGCATGATCGCTTGAGCCAGGTTACTGCACCTACGACCTCTGCGCCTGACGTCTCTTTCAGCATCTTTCTGTCTTTGTCAAAAACAGCTTTTACGCTCAATGCAGGGCCGCGAGCCAGGGTACGCTTACTTGCAGAATTTTGAAAACCAAGCTGAGGTTCTTATCAGAGGCGAGTGTGTTCATTACACAATGTAATAATTACATTTAACTGTCTTTTCTCTAGAGTAAGCGCAGCATACCTACCTTACCTGGAATTTACGCCACTGTTGAAAGTATTGCATAGTATTCGCAATCCAGACGATTTGTGTGAAGAGATCGTTCAGTTTACAGATTATTTTGTAGAGTATGACGATAATGTAGAGGTTGTCGATAAAGTTGAGGATATTCTTTGTGCTGAAGACGAGGAAAACGTGAATGATGACACGTATAACAGCTGAGAAAATGTTAACGTATACGTAAAAGAGCAATACGAATAGTAAAATGTGTTCTAAAAAGTGGTATGATTTGGCATTCTAGACCTCTTCGTCATGGACGAAGATCTGCGTAAAATATTTGTTAAAATCCTAAATATTTTATTAATATACAAAAACAATGTTTAATCTTCAGAAGCAAATAGTATATTATGCAATTAGTTTATAATGTTGTCCTCTTTCGCACTCATAAGAAATTATTACCGAACTCACTCTAACATTGTTCGTTCGGTAATAATTCATATGACGAAAAAAGTAACATTATATACGTGTTGCATACACTATTTTGTATAAGTATTATAAAATTTAGGAAGTGAATCAATTTAAATTTTAAGTTGTAACCTCGGATTCATGTTATGACGTCATGACTTCTACCTAAGCAATTAATTTGTTTACAAATGGCAATTAGTTTTAGAGTTACATTTCAAACATTATAGATTCTTTACCAAAAGTAATTTTGGAAGAAGCTGCAAAAGCAGAAAATGAATGCTGGATGGATGAAAATATCAAATTTTGTATGTGAGACTTGTTCTTTCCTATCTGTCGGAGTAGGTTGGTTAAGTTACTACAATGAACATTCTAGAATAAAACGGTAGGTACGATGCATGATTCTTTAAACATTAAGTCACAGTGTGTAAAGCGTCGATCTTATGTTGAAAATATTCAAAATTAAAGGCAATATGTAAATGTGTTCTTTTAAGAGGACATCCGCGACGTTTTAGCCGATAATTGTGTGATATTACTGCACTTACATGTCACGAGGGTGGCGATCCTCAAATGTAGCTAAATCTTACATTGAAGAATCAGTGAATAATAAGATAGATAGATAGATAGATAGATAGATATTTATTATTGGTTCTACACTGTGGCAGAACTCTACAATTTACATATTACTAATATTAACTTTAAATTACTTAACAACGTAATTTTAAATTATTTAAAGAGATAATAATAATAATAATAATAATAATAATATGCTAACAATAATAGCATTAACTACTATTTATGGCTGACCTGCACAGTTATTTTAAACTATTAAATACAAGACTACACGGTTTTTAATTACACTTCACTTTCACTTCACTTCACTTACAACATTTGAAATTCACTTCTCTTTCTACTTCTATACTGCACTACACTGCAACACGTCACCACACTTCAATACAATACTACTTGAATATAATTATATATTTAGAACAGGAACGCATTTAATAAAAATTAACACAATGATAATAGCAATAAAAATATCAATAATAATCAAATAATAACTGATATAATATTCCAACTTACTAAATTAATAAAGTTTACAAATACCATTAGTTCAATTTATTTTAAATCTTTGAACACCTAGAGGAAAGGGTTCAAGGCTGTCGCAGGTAACTTATTCCAGTCGTTATTGTTCATTTGTAAATGAAAATTTTCCAACATCTGTTCTCTGTGGCGAAACTGAATTTTGTGCTTGATCCCCCTAGTAAAGTACAGAAGGTCTACCCAATCGGATGTAGATATCTTTCCATGCTGGATAACCGGCATACGCTGTACAGGGCACAGAGTCTTGCCTTAACTCTCCTAATTTCTAAAGACTCCATTCTACATTCTTCCTATTCCCTCGGAAGTAAATGTATACGCTCTTCTCTGTACTCTATTCAAATATTCCTTTTAGGAATTTCTATAAGGTCCAACAAACAGCCCCGTATTCCATTATGGACAGAGCAAGAGATAAATAAGCTAATTCTCTCCTGCATGATCTCTTTTAGTTTTCGCATAGTAAATGCAAGGACCTCTAGGCTTTCCCTACGACACAATTTACCTGATTTTCCAACTCAATTTGCTATCAAACATTATCCCCAGGTACCTAAGACACGACTCTTGGAATGTTTTCGTTGCCTAAACGGTATTGAGTTTCATTATATTTGCACCCCTACAAACGTGATGGTTTTGCTTTTCGAACTATTTATTGTGATGTCATTTTTCGCCCAAAATGTAATCTATCTAGATCACCCTGCAAAATATCCTCGTCTACATTTGATTGAATAACTCGATTTATTATACAGTCATCTGCAAATAGCCGCACCTTGAATATAAATTGTCTGGCAGGTCATTCACAAATGCGAGAAACAGGAGAGGTCAATAACGCTTTCTTGAGGATCCTGAAGTTACTTTTGCTTGAGTCGAAAATTGTGTCCAACTCGGACTTTCTGTTTCCTATCTCGAAGTAGCTCATCAATCACGCCACAACTCTGGGTCAATACCCGATTGCATTAATTTATGAACCAGTTTATCGTGGAACAACATCAAATGCCTTCGCGAAATCTATTATTACGGCGTCCACTATTATCAACTTCATCAGCTATATTCTGAAACAATAATACAATCTGACTCTCGCAAGAGAAACCGTTCCTAAAACCATGCTGTCCCTGAAATAGACATTCTTTTCTTTCCATTCTTGTCCTAATATAGCTAGTTATCAAGTGCTTCATTAGCTTACATACAACTGACGTGAGATTTACTGGTCTAGAATTGGCTAATACAGTTCTATCACCACTCTTGAAAATCGGAACAACGGTAGCTAGCTTCCAATCATCAGGCACGCTTGAAGTTGATCGAAACCTGAAATAATCTTGTTAGATGCATTAATATTGCCTCTCCACCGAGTTGAATTATGTCCGTTGAAATGGCATCTGGACCTCGCGACTTTCCATTTTTCAAAGATTTAATTCGTTTTCGCAACGTGTTTATGTCTATAATAAACTGATTTGGCACAGCCTCCCTCGATATCTGAGTGAGTTGAGATTTTGTTTTAAAAACGGAACTGAAGTAGACATTAAAAGCGTTTGCTTTTCCCGATCATCTGTAAGTAACCTAATTTTGGTATTTTTAACGAGAGAATTTCTTCTTTATTTCCTCTTCTTCTGCAGACATATTTGTAAAACCCCGACCAATTATTTCCCTCCTGTCAAGAATATGCTTTAAAAATATCTCCTGCGCAATTTTCTTTTCCTGCTCTAATTCTTTCGAATAATTACGATAATGTATCTTATGATTTTCACTACGATTTCTGTTATTGAAAGCCTTTCGAGTTTTCCTCTTCAGACGTCGAATTTTCGCATTGTGATATTCGGGGTCTGAATTACATTTCAAGTGTTTGTACGGCACAAACGTTTGCAATGTCTTATCTATAATGCTCTTAAACGCGTTCCAAATTTCCTCCATGCCCCTGCAGTCTCAGAAAACAATCGTACTGTCTCTTAGGTAGTGTTGAAGCCCCTCTGTATTAGCCTTGAACTGCCATATTTTGTTCTTGACGCTTGGTTCTTGTATGCCATCAACGACGTCGCAAGATAAGAAAAGCTCTCGAGGCCTAATTAAGAAAACATCTAGAAGCGCTTCCTGCCGCGTGGGTCTATCTACTACCTGCGCTAATCCCCCTTCCCAGACGAGTCTGTTCACTAACTGTTGTACTTTCGCTTCGCTCACGACGCCTTTCCAATTTGCGTCTGGAGTATTCAAGTCACCAGCAATAATTATAGGATGATTAAGGAATAGGATGATTAAGTCACCAGCAATAACTATAAGATTTACTTTGCAACAAGATATTGGTTAGTACAGAAACTAAAAAAAAAAATAAGCACTTTGGAATTAAATACATCTTCTCGAGTGTCCTTATCCAACTGTACTATTTATATTCCTGTTCATAAAAACCAATTAGATGTTATTTTTTATTATTGTTAAATATTACCGAATAACAACAACATGTAAATTAAAGTAGTAATAAGTTAATAAAATTAGATTTTAAAATGAAAGGTTTGCACGATATATTTGACTTACTGCGAACACAGAATCTATTTACATGATACCAGCGCCTTCTTTATATTCCAACTGATGATAAATGGCAGCTGTGACTATTATGTCATTGAGGACCACCCTCCTAGAGTTATAAAGCCACTAGTACGTGACGTCACTAAGATGGCGGCGTAGGAAGTCATGATGCATGGGTGGCCTGGGCGCAGGTATAGTTGTTTTCAGTTGAATTCGTCTAGTGTTGTCCGTGTGTTCGGTGCAATTCATACTTGTATTATACTGCCGGTTTGATATGACGTTTAGATGTAGGTCCGAGTGTCGAGAAACTGCGATAAGCCTCGAAGTACTTCTCGCGCAACTTTTCTTGAACGATGGATTGAAGAAATGTGGGCGGATTAGTTACAAAGTCGGCCACTAGAGTATTTACAGTAATGCCAACCTTTGGAAAATCAAAGTCAAACCCACTACGTGTACGGCGAGGTCATTGCTCTGGGTAGGCAACGACAGAGACAGTAGATAGACGTTTTTAGTGCCTTCCTTGAAGGACCTGGACCTACCTCAGGCATTTCTTTTGGCAATAGTAATAAAGTTAAACAGAAGTTCTCGACTATGATAGCAACTAGCTTTGCCTAGCTTGTTTCACGCCAACGAAATTTTAATGCTTGGAACGTTGTCATCAGTGCTCGTTGCGAGCTTTTCCCTTCACCTGTTTATTGCCCATGGGAAGGGGAAGCAAGGTCATCGTTCACGAAAAGTTGCACGAGTAGCTATCGCGCAGCACTTCTGTGAACGATGACCTTCTTCCCCTCCTGAGCAATAAACAGTTGAAACAAAGCTCGCAGCAAGCACTGATAACAACATTCAAGCGTTAAACTTCATTGGCGCGAATGAAGACAGTCAAACTAGTTGTTCCATAGTCGATAACTTTGTTCAGCCTTAATACCATTATCCAAATAAATGGCTGAGGCAGGTCCAGGTCCTTCAAGGGAGGCATCTAAATCTCCTATCTCGTGTCTCTGCTGTTGCCTACTCAGAGCGATGACCTAGTCGCACACGTAGCAGGTTTGACTTTGATTTTCCAGAGGTTGACATTACTGTAAATACTCTAGTGGCCGACTTTGTAACTTATACCCCCACTCCGCCCTTCACTCTATCATTCAAGAAAAGTTGCGCGAGTGGTACATGTTTTTGGTTTTCCAAAAAATCCTGTTTTACGAAATAAATGGACGGCTGCTATTCGCAGAGAAGATTTTGTTCCTTCCTAATCCTCGAAGGTAAGGCTGTGGTTCTTGCACATATAGAACCTACATGAATTATATTTATCACTTTATTTAAAGCATAAATAGTATGTAAGTTGCTAAGGGTTTGACATTATTTAGTAATATTCCTAATGTTCTACCACGAAGCCAAGTTGTTTGCAATTAGATCTTGCAATTCTTCCTTGTAATATGATGCTGAACTTGCAACCATTTTCTGTATACTGTTAAGTGAATAGTGATAGTAGAAACTTTAACTATCAGTTAAATAATCTTAAAACAGTAGCACTTAAGTTATAGCATTCAATTGTAAGTAATGCGTAAAAAATTCATAACCTCACAAATAATCTTAGAGATTTCCTGTAACTTGTGTGAATAAGTTACTAATACAAATAATAATTTATGTCAAAGGAATTACCTTATGGAAGTATGAAAGCAAGTCTCAGTGGTGCATGAATTAATTTCAAATTAATTTGTTTTGTTCTTTGATAAAATTGGTTTGAAAGTGAAACTTAAATTCTATGTACATATTTAATATTATAGACTAACCATTGTACAATTTTAGATGGACTTGTTAAAGCGAGAAAGACTTGAAATGGAAATTACAGAAAACTACATACATTCCAATAAATTCACTGATTACAAATAGATGTATTATATTGTAACTAATTAGGTTTAATGTATTGTTTATAAAGAAATATGTATAATAAAACCATGTGCTCAGAACAAAGTTTTTAATCATGCATTGATATGCACTATTGTACTAAAAAAGGGAAGAGTATTTGAGTTTCTGGAATATGCACTGAAGAAAATGTAAGATGAGAATGGGTGACTGCTCCCAATGACTCCTTGTAATAAGGAATGCTTCAAAAGTCACCAATGAAAGAAATGTTTGCTGTCCACTATCTTAAAATATCTGAGAGAAATTGATGATTCATGATGCTTGTGTCAATGGTCATTCAGTAAATGATTTAGGTCAGAAAATTTACGCTGGAAGCTGTATTTTGATAAGTTTTGTCAAAGAAAATGATAGATTATCAAACAAATTGCAGAAGATTGAATATTTTCCAGTAAAATCATCAGTTGTATTCTCAATAAATAGGTTATAATATACTGTATTGAAAACCAATGTTTATTAAAAATGTACTTAAAAGGCATTCATCATGAATTGATAATTTTGAACACAAAGGAGTGAAAACGGGTTTCCTGGCGTTGAAAATGGTGTGGAAATGGTAAGCGAGAATGACCGACGCTCTCCATGACTACCTACGGTGACGTCACAAAACAGTGAGCAGGCTTTATAACTCTAGGAGGTGGTGTTGAGGACTCATATTTCGCGCAGAAATAGTGATGACGTAATGATTTGGCCTTAATATGCCACATTATGAACGATTTTGCTCTTGGAAAGGGTTGTTTATAATGCTGGTAAACAAAAAACAATATACATTTATGGCAAAAAATTGAAATATTAATATTCCTTCGTTTCCCCCTTGAAATTCGGCCTGTGCAAAAGATCTCAGTAGACGAAAGTTAAAGTGTAAAAAAGTTTAAAAAGTAATTCAGTAAACAAAAAAAAGAAAAAGCTTCAAAGAAGAAGCGGCCGTTTCTTGATGAGAGGATGGGAATGAGACGAAACTCGTCGTCACATCGCATGTAAAGCCCCGAAAACTTATTACTGAACCGACAATCACTTCTGATGGTGAAAGATCAACGCCTCTGGTCTCCATCAAAATGAACTCGTCAAGAAGCAAAGATTTTATCTCCTGCCCTAGACTCAGGTTTACCCCAAAGGTTAATGAACTATAAATGATATCTCTACAACTTTTGAATTTATCTGACTGGCACAGAAATATTTTTAGATTAATGTTGTCGATGTTAACATATTCAGCTAAAAACGCAAAAAATATTCAAATGAAGGAAAAGAGTTATTGTTTCAGGTAATTAAAGCTAATTCGCAAATAGAAAGAAGAACCGAAGAACATTGTTTTTAATAAAATTCTTTTCCTTTGCTTTTTATAAGAAGGATAAAACATTATTCGTTTGATGCTCAGATTAATCTACGAAAAACATTTATTTTCTGAATATATAGATGCATCAATTTGCATTTTTCTATAATAAAGGTTGGGTAGTGCAATGGTACGTGGTTACCCACAGGCAAGGATTTTGAAAAAACGCTTTCTTTAAATTTTATTTATTTATTTAATATTTCGACCTAATCTCCATTGTTTCACCGGAGCTGCCGACCAGTGCGCAATCAATAATGTCCTTTGCTCGCTCTGCGAAGAGTCATAAAATATTAACAAAGGAATTGGTTCAAATTTCTTTATTGCAATGAAACAATATATTAGTTTTGGTAAATGCGAACAAATTTTTGTAATTATTAAAGTTAATAAAATTGTAAAATTTAAAAATGCGAACTCATCGATGAAAGGAATGAAAATAGTGTTTAATTTAATCCCGTATATTTGTTCATAACATTACAATAGCTAGATCGGATTCAACTACATGCGATATTTCCTTCCTCCAGAGAGGAATTTCCTGCAAGCCGATGGGCAGGCCAGCGCCAAATCTCATCTCCCGAAATAACATGCACCACACTAGCAGGACTCACTGACCATCTCAGTTGACGTGCCCGGAAATATCAACCAATAAATCAACCAGCGCTCATCGCTCTGATGTAGACAAAACCCAGGGTGTGGGAAAGGCATAAGCGCTGGAAATCCGGTTTATGGAGGCGCCAAAGTCCTTGGGAGAGTTGAGGGTAGTTGCGGATTTATGATGATCTGAGTGCATTGCCATTTTATTGCTTAAAATAGTAAACGAGATATTCTACTTGATTTCTTCCCTTCTAAATTGATAAATCTGGTAGAGTTTCTACTACTTTTCAGTATACATTCGTTAATTTTATATACTTTATATTGCCAGCAACGCAGAAAATTCATTTAAATGTTTATAGTAATTCAAGAACAAATACATTCACTCCACTGCAAAGTAAAGGAATGCAAATTAAGTATTTCTGTAATATAGGATTTAGTAAGATTCGTTTAAGAAGCGAAGAAAAAGTTGTATTTGTAACATTTCGTTAGGAAGTAGTAGTAGGCGGTATTAAAGTAATAATAGAATTCCATTGCAAAAATATAATAATTTATTTAATAAATAATATTATGTAATTATCATATATTCGAATATGATTTTCAGTTTTAACATCAGTTGTTCATTCCAGGACCTCATTTCTGCTAACACATCCATGATAATAAATAAGCAATAAATGAGATATAAAATAGACCTCAGTCACATTGTTAAATAATACTGTTGGTAGTATATAAATAAAATATAAATATTCTTTTAAAGTTTGTTGAGTAAAGCGATCTTACAAACTAGTCAGTCTTCAAGTGCAATTAACTACCCTGTATTTAATATCAAATACTGAAAATAATTTATAAGCCATTAAAATAAATTACTCTTCATTAAATTATTTGCTTTGTCTTGAAACCATTCCATTCAGGTTTCTCTGCAAATTATCTAGATTTGCGATGTACACAGCCACTGTGAAAGGATAATCCTTGCCGTTTACTCTCATTTGCGATACTACTTGTTGGCAATCCGAAAAGCATATGACTTGGTCAATAAGGACACCTTCTATGGTTTTCTTTTGTAGTTTAAAAGGGAAAGAAGAATATCGCCTTTCATCTCCCACGAGGATACATCTTGCACGTCAAGTTCCGGCAGGTTCGCCAACCTTCACATGTGCACATCCAGATTTGAACGGTTGCTCCTCCCCATTCACCGTCACGCGGACTCCAACTGAACACAGGAAGGCGTGGACACACATACAACCTGCTGCACGCCGGTCGATTCCTTCACAAGCAAGGGCTTGTACACGCAGTGTCCCTCTTGCGCCAAGGCCTCCAACGAACGGTCCTCATGCTCCATCTCCGACGGTTGGAATCGAGGCGCTCCCAGGACCCCAACGCCGCCCAGCACCGCCGCCAACAACACAACACCAAACACCACCATCGTCAGAACTCGGCACTTCACACGCAGCGACGGATGAGTTTCCTTCCGACCTCCGCGTCCAGCTCAGCGCGGTCGAGTGGTGCGCGCCCAATCACACGCCCGCGATTTTATACCCGCGCGTGCGGGGACGTTGCGTAGATGAGCGAGTGCGTACGTAGCCTAATCTACGAGGAGATTCCCCGTCATACCGCAGCCCAGCAGTCACACGCATACACACACACACACGCGAGGCTCCGGGAAGACAGGGAAAAAAGAGGGCCCGCCCCCGTCGCCCCCACCTCGCGTCGCGGCCTATGGCTGATTTGCGCCAGCCGCACGCCCACTCGGCGGCGGCGGCGGCGGCCGGGGCTTCCTGCTCCCACCAGCGCCGAGGCCCCTCCGCAGGAAGCGGAGGAAGCGGAGGTGGTGCAGTGCGCGCGCCGCCACCGGCCGCAGCGTCCAGCCGCGGAAGCTCCTTCCTCGCTCTCGGAACTTCCACTCATGCCTCCGCACGCTCGCCGCCGACCAGGAGGTGCTAGGGTTCGCGTGCCGACGCTGGTAGGGTTTAGATAGGTTGGTTTGGTTTCTTCGTGTTTCCGGGCGCGTCAACTGCTTTGGTCATTAGTCCCGTTAGTGTAGTGCATGTTTTTTTCGGGAGGTGGCGATGATGTTCTCCCGCTGGATGGCGAGATCCGGTGCTGACCTACCGTCGGCTAGTGCGGTTTCCCCCTAACCAGGACTCTCCCACCAGCGGGGCACCGCCCCAGCCGGGACAAGCTCTAAGCTCCCGACCGGTCTCCCGGAAATGTGGTAGTGTAGTGCATGTTGGTGTAAGTGTGTGTGTAAGGGGAAGAAGGATGGCAAGGAAGTGGAAGGAAACATCGCGCGCCGTCCGTGGCCCGTTTGTTAGGGTACTGACTCGGCATTCGCTTGGTGATGATCGGAGAAACCACGGGAAACTACCGATAGAGCAGCCGGCCGCTGAGGAATTCTCCTCCAGGCAGCGACTGAATTCGACCTGGCTGAAAGCTGGTGTCCAAAATCTTGCCGCCGTCAGGACTCGACCTAGGACCTCCCGGTCAGAGGCGCTGCAGTGACATCGGTTGATGCACTGAGCTACCGCTCCCGGTGACACTAGATGAGGTGGAGTTCACCACTGAGTGGAGAGAATTCTGCGGCCGTCTGCTCTGATCGGTAGTTTTCCGTGGTTTCAGATCAACACCAGGCGAATGCCGAGCAGTACCTAACGGCCACGACCGCGCGCGATCTTTCCTTCCTTGTCTTTTTTATTCCTTCCTTCCATCATTTTACACTCACGCGCACTACCCTCCCGCATACATGTCGGAGAGACAAGTCAGGAGATTGTCTCGGCTGAGGTGGTGCACCTCTGGTTGGAGACACCTGGCCGAGGAAAACCCCAGCCAGGCAACAGGAAGGTGGATTCAGAGGCGCCAGTTCTCTCCATCCAGTGGGAAGATCACAGCCACCTACATACACTACATATGAAACTAACAGTCACCCCCATAAACTCCGCACTTTCCTCACTCTTTCAATTCAAAATTCCACCCATACCTCATTACTCTATTCTCATTTTCACTCCCGCTCACATCATCTATTAACAACCACATATTTTATGTATCCTAATGAAATTTTTCAAATAAAATATTTAAAGTGATTAGCACACTCCAAATAAATGCTAAAATACAGCTATCTTTGTACTGTCATTATTGTTATCATATCTACAATATATTGGCCTTAACAATAATTACAATTGATGTCTATATCCTATTGTACTTGTACATTGTTTCTTACTACTGTCAATATTATATTTTAAATTACTGGTACTATTAACTTGAGCCTATGTGCTTCTCTGGTGTTACAAATGTTTGTATATTTTTGTAAAGCGCTAATGTATACCACACGTAACTTTTCTGTACCGCTTTTGGAAAAATTTTACTTTTCCACCCATGTCTTCTTCCTCCTTTTCTTCGCTTTTTCTTCCTTCCCTTTCCTTCACAGACTTCCTCATTTATGTCTTTACAACTCTTTCCCCTAAATGCCTCATATCTTCACCTTCACTACTATCCATACCATATTCTTCTATATTAATGTTCGGCCATAAGCCACCATCCTGATTGAGGTTTTCTGGGTTTACTCAATCGCTTAAGGCGTATGCCGGGATGATCCCTACTTTTGCACTCCCATATGTAAATGTACAGATTTCCCTCCCCTCTTATATGTTACTACCCTTAATCAATGTAGACTCAGTGGTTAGGCGGAAGAGCAGGCCCTATGACCTGAGTCTCGCCATTAATAAACGCATTATTATTATTATTATTATTATTATTATTTATTATTATTATAAAATAAAGACCTTGGCTGTTGACGCGCACCGAATCTCTAATCAATCGATCGATGAACCTTCCTTGCTCTTGGCGCACCATGTCGCTGAAGAGACCTGCGGTGCCAGGGAGTGGGGCAGCAGCGGCCAATTGCTTTCGAATCCCACGTAGAGCATGTAGTACGTTTTGGGCATGCGACATGGATGTTGATGGTTTTAAAGAAACTTCAATATTGTATACATCGATATATTGAAGTCAATGTTTTTTTTAATATTGATGTTTTATGTTTTTATGTTTTGTTGATTATGTAAATGAAAATTCTCATAATCACAGTGCTGTAAAAGGTAAAATATTAAAAAATAACTTTTAGCACCACGTTCGGTTTTGTGATCGAACCAGAGTCTGTTTGTACTTTCATTGAGCAGACATTTTCTCTTCCGAGATAATCTCGATACACTGCATTTGCTAGCCCTTTCATGTCATGTTTAAAAACATCGTATTTTAGTCGATGTGTTATCAACACCAATCTTTCAATTCCGAACATCGGTGTTTCGTTATCGATATCGCATCACTAGTAAGTTGGCAGTCGCCTCTGCCCAACGAGTAACTAATACGTTAAAATAGAATAGAATGTTTATTATGCTACTTAGGACTACATATAAGTATTTCCGGTAAAAGTGTTTTTAAACGCTAGATATACCGTATTTTACGGACTATAAGGCGCTCCTTAAATTTTAGCATTTTTCTGCAGATAAACTTAATCAAATGGGATAGATCACTTGATCAAATAGAACACTTCAATAAATAAACATTACAGTTAAGAGTGTTCTTTCCAATTTTACTAATTTTTTTAAAAAATGAAAATTGTATTAACATGACAATTATAGCAATAATGAAAACAATGATAATAATTAAAGAAATAATAATATTAACAAAACCAATAGTAACAATATCAATAACTGATATAAGAAGAAAACTAGCAATATCAACTTATTTTTGAAAACTGTACTGAATGATGTCAAATCCAAGCATCTATTAGAAATGTGTTTTGGATCTCTAACAATAGGAATTTCTTCTTTCTAACCCTTTTTTCTGTGAACATATTAGTAGAATCATAATTAATTGTTTCCCTTCCAGTAAAGAATATGGGTTAAATATGGCTGCTGCAATTTTTCACTCTTTAAGCGAATTCGAAAATGTGTCATATGATTTTCACTACTATTTAAGGCATTTCTAATTTTTCTCTTCGTATGTCTAATTTTCATGTCGTAATACTGTGAATTAGTATGCATGACGTCAGCATGGGATTGGGTTTTCTATTTTCTAATCAAAGCCTTCAAAACTGCTAGAATGGACTCAAACCAGATTCCAGATTACCTCCATGCCCCCCTCTTCTTTCAATATTCGCACTGTTATTTCAGTGCAGTAACAAATCACTTGAGTATTTATAAATGATCTGGGCTGTCCAGGTGACGCCGCGTCGAAGGCTGTGTTGCCGACGTTTCGACCATCTTGTCGTGGTCTTCCTCAGGGCTGTTGTGACCTTCGACGCGGCGTCACCTGGACAGCCAAGATCATTTACATGACTCTGGCCGCGGAAGCCTACGACTTCACTTGGGTATTTGCCTTCGTGAACTGTCTTATTTGTTTCATTTGAAATTATTTTATTTGGAGCTTATGATGTCGTAAGATAAATATTCTTTCGGTCTAATTACGTAAACATTTGAAGCGCCTCCTACACGTCGTCTGTCTACTACATGCACTAATTCTCCTTCCCAGACGTGTCTATTTACTAACTAATGTTGTTTTGCATCACAAACGGCAGCTTCCCATCTTTCATCAATAATATTTATATCTCAAGCGATAACTAACCTGCGCCAGGAATGTCCCTCCACACTGAGGCGAGTCAGGGCCTCCTGTTATAAATTGCATTTATCCTGGTATTGGCGCACGTTTCCTTGAGCCCGGATTACCTGACACCTCTTTCCTTAACATTTGTTGATTTCTGTAGAAAGGATAGCGGCAAGTGGTATTGACAAAATCTGATGTCCAGAAATGTTACCTACCTTGTAACATAAACCATTTTGCTTCAAAAAACGAGCTACAGATTTGATTTGTGCGGTCTTCTTAACCCCCACTCCACTCCTCTCGCATGCAGCAAAATGACAGCTCAATAATACGTGCGTGGATAATTCCCAGCAGATCACTTGGAAACAAACGAAGGAGAATACTTCCAGCATGTGTTATGATTGTGGTGAACCGCAATTCAATTTTCGTTTGTTATAAGTTGCAATTCGTGCTGCTAACATAATTTCTGTACTAACACCGGCAAAGTGCCACTGCGGTGAGGCTTATTGATTGATTGATTGATTTTTTCGTGCTTCCTGGCGCGTCAACTGCTTTAGTCATTAGTCCGTGAGTGTGGTGCATGTTTATCTCGGGAGATGGCGGGGATCTTCCCCGCTGGATGACGAGATCCGGCGCCGACCTACCGTCGGCTAGTGGGGTTTCCCCGTAACCAAGACTCTCCCACCAGCGGGGTATCGCCCCAGCCGGGACAAGCTCTAAGCTCCCGACAGGTCTCCCGGAATATGAGATAGTGTAGTGCATGTTAGAGTAAGTGTGTGTGTAAAGGGAAATGCCAGAACAAGGAAGAAGGAAGGAAAGAATGCGCGCGGTCCGTGGCCCGTTTGGTAGTGTGCTACTCCGGCATTCTCTTGGTGTTGATAGGAGAAACCACAGAAAACTACCGATCAGAGCAGCCGACCTCTAGAATTCTCCACCAAACAGCGGCGGAATTCGACCTAGCTGAAAAACTAGTGTCGCAAATTCTGCCGCTGTTCGAATCCACAGGACTTCCCGGTCCAGAGGCCTGCAGAGTCATCTGTTGATGCACTGAGCTACCGCACCAGATGTGGAGACATATTCTTGACGTACTGTACAAGATAACTATGGAATTTTCTATTTTCCTATAAATGTCTTCCAAAATTGCTTAATTATCATAATGTAGTGTATAACAAATAATAACTTCTAAGACATGGCCACTCCCTGATTTCTTCCCCATCATCTCAAATCACTACTGATTCTATTTCATCTCAAGTCTATTGCATCTCAAACACAAACGACAATCCCCACCGATAGTTTTGCATCTCTCTAAATGACTAATTCAAACGATATAATTCAGAGACGTCTTCTTCCTCGCCGTCGCTGCCGCCGTCTTCGCGGCCGCCACCGCCGCCTCCGTCGCCATCACCGCCTCCGTCACCAAGGCCGCGTCTCTCGCCGCCCTCACCGTCGCCGCCACCATCGCCGCCACCGTCGCCGCCACCATCGCCGCCACCGTCGCCACCACCGCCGCCGCCACCATCGCCAGCCACCATCGCCGCCACCGTCGCCGCCACCGTCGCCGCCACCGTCGCCGCCACCGTCGCCGCCACCGTCGCCGCCACCGTCGCCGCCACCGTCGCCGCCACCGTCGCCGCCACCATCGCCGCCACCGTCGCCGCCACCGTCGCCGCCACCGTCGCCGCCACCGTCGCCGCCACCATCGCCGCCACCGTCGCCGCCACCGTCGCCGCCACCGTCGCCGCCACCGTCGCCGCCACCGTCGCCGGCACTATTGTTCCTTGCCTTATCTTGCACTGATTGGCTGATTGATAGTGTTGATGTAAACATTACTGAATGGTGACATCAAGGAAGCGACCTAGCGTCCACTCTCCTTTCTGATTTATATACAGTACCGCCCGCGTCAAATCTTGCAGTGTAGCAGAAGTTAGGGTTCAGAAACAACCCGGTAGTTTTCTGTGTTTCTCCAGTCAACTCCTTGAGAATTCCGGAGCAGTACCCTACCAAACGGGCCACGACCGCTCGCGATCTTCCCTTCCGCTTCCTTGCCCTATCCTCTTCCCTTACAACGCACACTTTACACTAATACGTACTACACTACCACATATTCCGGAAGACCGGACGGGAGCTTACAACTTGTCCTGGTTAGAGAATCCTGCTAGCCGACGGTAGGCCGGCACTGTACTCGCCATGTACTAGGAAGATCATCGCCATCTCCCGATTAAAAACATGCACTACACGGGACTTATGTCCTAAGCTGTTCCTGGCTCGAATCACCAACTTTGCTAACCTCTTTCGGAAGACATTGGATCACACTATTTCAGCTCCAGGAAGTTATTTCAATCATTTTTGTTTTCCTCCGGTCTCGTGAAGTTACCCTTGCTCGAAACACTCCAGATTCATTGATTCTTGTCAACAATATTTGTAGAAATTAAAAGAAAGTTTAATTTTTTGTGGATTCTTTTCTATTACGAAGACACTTTTGACTGTAAGTTAGGTATATTTTAGAAAAAATGTCCAATAGTTTTGTGTATAATACGGCTGAATTCTAACGTATAGGCAGTAAATGTTAGTCACGTATATTGTGGATTATATTTTTGTCCTGGGTATTCTTGTCTCAATCATCTTTTCATTTATCAAGTAGAATGACTTTAATCAGAATAAACACATTTTGCTGCACATATCTGCACCTTTTTGTTTTATATCCTCTTTACTGCAATGCTACATGGTAAGATTTAACACTAGATATCTCGGAATTGCCTTCTAAGCAACAGGGAAATATTTTCTCTGTATATTTTTTCGATTTATCCTTTTTATAATTACTTTTAATAAGAAAATTACTGAAATAAATTTTTGAAATGACAACAATATTAACCCGCGACCACGAGAACTATTAAATCCATATTTCTACACATAGCATTATTTTTATGAGCCAGTAAGCCATTTCCGAACCGCCATTCTTAATTTTGAAATTTCATTTTGATGTGCATATTCGTTCATTTCATATCGAAATCAGTGATCTCCAGTACCCCATATGTGTATTTTTATGCGTTTCCGTTTGATTTTAAATGAGTAGATCCGCCATTTACAGTCGCCATTTTGAATTTGAAAGTTATATATGATATTGAAATTCAGCGACCTCAAAAATCCATTGATACCCATTTTTACGAAAATCACTCGCATTTTCAATTATGACTAGGTTTTAGGCGAGATTAAACCAGTATGCGCCACCCCGGGTACCAAAGCAGCATTCAAATCCTCTCAGGCTCCTAAGACGCGTTTACTCTCAAATACTGACCACTGAAGATTGAAAGGCAACCATTATGAGGCAGAACTTCCGGACGCGATTGACGGACATGAATTTAAAATCAAGTAACGATCGATTTCCTTCGAAACAGATTTACCTGAATTTACGGTTGCTATCAAACATCAATTTTTGCTATTTCGAAAATACGAGTTCCTTAATGGAGCTAGACCCTATTTTTAACGTCTCTTCATACATAGGAGGAAAAATTTACAGAAAAACTTCAAGGGGCTTTTTGAAAACAATAAATTAAAATCGCCTACTTTTTGCGCAAAATTACAAAAAATCCACTAATATTTCCGAAACATTTGTGAAGATGAACTTTTCCAAGATCTATTTTCGAAAAAAAGATTTTATTAAATTGAAGACTCCCCCTCCCGGCCCAAAAATGCCTTTCGTAATTTACAAAATTAGGGATTTCAACGAAAATTAAACCTGCAGCATTCTCTTAAACTTTCTTTACGCTATCAGTAACAAAAATTTAATCAAAACAATTGAGCCAGTTTTGAAAATTTTGAAAATATTAAGGCTTTATATAAAGTACATGGCAAAATAAAAAAAAATAATAATAATAATAATAATAATAATAATTATTATTATTTATTATTATTATTTTTAATATTATTATTATTATACTTTTTCGCCCATTTCGGCGCATGATTCATTACTTTTCTTCTTGGGAAGAAAGGACGAGGAATAAATTAATAATGAGAAAAGAAGCAAAACCTTTGCAACTGAGAAGAAGATCGAAATTCAAATGATTGAAAATCATAGATCAACCAATAACTCCAATAAGCTCAATATATTGATTGACTTACTTTCTCAAGTGCGTCAACTGCGTGGTCATTAGTCCCGTACGTGTTGTATGGCTTTTGTTCCGCAGGTGGTGATCTTGCTTTGCTGAGGCGAGATCCGGCGCCTCCTGTCTGCTGGGGGGGTTTTCCATACAGGTATCTCCCATCATCAAGTACCGCCCCAGCTAGGACAACTCTAAGCCCCTGACCAGTCTCGAGTCATGGGGTAATGTAGTGCATGTAAGTGTAATTACTTGTAAGGGGGTAGGGTAGGACAAGGTATGGAAGGAAAGATCAGGGCCCGTTTATGACTCCGGCTTTCTCCGGGCAACTACTGATCATCAGAGCAGCCAGCAAGCCGAATTCTCCTCGAGACAGCAACTGAATTGGACCTGGCTGACCAGTTAATGTCGAAAATCTTTGCCATCGTCGGGATACGATCCTCAGGATTTCCTGATCAGAGCAAAATAATAAAACAATGGTAGCAAATCGCCATCGCTACCAGTGCCATCGCTACCAGTGCCTGAAGAAAATAATATGCCGGATTTTTTGGATTCCGGCTGTATGTCATACGTCGTCAGGAACGATCTAGTGAAAAATGAAAGTCATCAAAATTCGCAAGTAGAATCAAACTCTTCTACGCATTTATGCGGATTGTGGAGGGAAATTCATTTAGTTTCCATTTCAAACGAAAATTATGATCATAATATAATACAGTATCTGTAGTCAAATCCTTTTGATCCTAATTTCCTACCCATTTTCCCTTTCTCCCTCTCCGGATCCTCGTGTTCCCCTTCTCCCCTTCCTATCTCCCTTCTCCTACCTCTGCCTAATACCCCCTTACTCTACGTTTCCTCTCTAGTAATGCCATCGCACTCCCGACTGCTAAAACGAGTGGGTGCTCTGTCATGATTTGTTTCCTTCTAGATAACTGTATGCCTATATTATAGCTATACTAGTACGAATGATAATTAGTTATCACTTAATTTCGGATTTGTTAATCGGACAGTACTGAGTATAACTGGAATGTTAGTGATACAAATAATTTTTTTACAAATCAAAATAAATGGAACAACCTGACAGACAATTGGTCATTTACATTAAAACTCAAATTTTTTTCCCACATAGACAAATTGCTTTTAAACAACGTTTCCTTGTACAACTATTTAGTTTCATTTAATAAAATTTTTTTAAATTTCGAAATAGTCTGGTAAATCTTCTACTACACTGTTTTACTAATTACTTGGTATTAATTATAAACGACAAAATTATTGTGGGAATTTTGATTTGGTATTATTGACGTTCTTATAAGAAGAAATAAAAGAGGTCATCAGGTCAGCAAAACACAGTCGTCCGACTTTGCCGAAAACGAGACGACGATGACAGCAAAGCCGTCGAAAGCCACTATCTTAATAAAGCTGATATGTTGACGAAGATGACTTCTTTTTTTTTCTTCTTATATAAAATTACTTGATATAAACTATATTTTTAGTGATTTTGAATAATTGGATTTTCAATAAAATTTAAAATCAACATTCTTATAAACTTTGAATAAACCGCGTCCTGATATGTTTGATGATTTTTTAATAGTATTTCCTACTGAAATTGTATGATTACGTTTTACATAGGCAAGATTCTTTCTTTTTCATTTAACATCTCCTTTGCATGAAATACATACAGAAAATCGTATTTCGATGTCAATAAATTATTTCTCCTATACTCCTAAACTCATTTGAGTTTGTGTTTCATCCGCTAAATATAATAAAGGTTAAAAATCTTTAAAGGATTAAAAGTAGGTTCTTATCTTCACTTTTGGATAAAAGTCTTAGCATATCTTTTTTCCACATTTCGTTTTCTCCATTTCAGTTCTCATATATCACACCATTACATTTAGTATTGTTGATGCATAAAAGCGTTAGATTTGGGGGAACGTCCTCTAACATAATGAAATATGACTCATCCGCAACATAAACTATGTACCTTGATTAATACAATGATATTTTACGATTTTCGAACTATCAAAATTATAATGCACTATCATAAGTTTCTTGTGGGGTACGTATCTAATAATTCTGTTATAATAGTATTCTTAGAGCACATAAAATGTAAAATATATGTATTAATAAGGAAAATATAATCATAAAAAGAAGATATATTATTTTCTAAAAGCTACAAAATTAAATAAAAAATAAATGATTAATTTTCATCACTTTAAAATAAAATTATTTTTAAATAAATAATTGTTTATATCACATTTTCACATAAACGTGAAATCAGTTTTCACAGAAATACATTGTATTGACTGAGTTTTGAATAAATATTAATTGAAACAAATTAAATAATAAATTATAAATATACATTTGAGCGCAAAAGCAAATTAAGATTTCCCAAAATACTCAGTTATTAATTTTCATCACATATGAAAATAAAATAATTCAGTAAATAAATAATTGTGCATATCACACTTTACACAAGTTGAATTTAGTTATCACTAAATACAAGTATTGACTAAAGCTTGAATAAATAATATAATATTGAATAAATATTGAAATAATAATTAATTACATTCTAGCGCACACTATATAAAATAATACTTTGATCACAGAATATTCAGACTTTTTAAAAACGTTTTCAGTCTTTTACCCAAAATCGTCCTGACGCAACATCTAATAATTAAATAATGAACTCTCAATATATGAAGTTCAAATTCAGACTTTAATTTCCCCTCCACTTAATGAGCCTGCATCACATCATCATAATCATCATCATCATCTGAAAGGGAACACATCCAGATCTGAATGGATGTTTCTGACCGTTTACTGGACGTCGGAAGTAATTTGATAGCAATTTGAATGCGAAGAACATATGACTTCTTCGATCGTCACTCCGGCAACCTCCCAAATTTTTCACCTTAAAGGAGCAATGCAGGTCGTTGCTGTTCTGCAACCTGTCCGCGGTGTTGGTATCAAGTTCCGGAACCTGCGGATTCTTGAGATGCCCACATCCAGACAGGAAATTCTCCTTCTCGCCATCCCTCCACCAGCTAGACTTCAGCTGAACACATTCATCACTGACCGCGCACACACTTCCCCGATACTGGTGGGTTGTTTGGGATCAACACTTTTACACACAATTTCCCTTGTCCTGGAACAGCCTCCAGTTTGTCACGACATCGGTTCCCGAACAGGCCGAGGCCGCCCGAACACCAACGCAGCATAGGTAGCCACTGCCCAATTAGAGCAACACGGATCACCGACATCTTCAGTGATTGTCGTTCAGGGGTTTGGCAAAAACACGCGTAACACGGACGCTGTCTGCTTAGCGTAGGATCTCGTTGAAGGAGCCACCCCAAGCACTGCTCGTCCGTGTATTGGAAAGGAATCAGCGCTCAAATGGTGCCTAAGAAGGGCCACATCGCGCTATATACCCAACAAAACGCCATGTCGCTTGTGTGGGAGTGCGTACGCACGTGACCTAATCTACCAGAAGAGATTCCCCGCGCACCGCAGACCCGTACCCCGCAGCCCCGGAAACGTAAACGGGACCGCCCCCCCCCCCACGGCCCTACCCCCTCCTCAGGCTGGCCAGCCGGTCGCGCCCCCCGGTGAGCTGCACCCACTCGCGGCCTGCCCCGGGGCCCTTTCCCGGCTGCCGGCGTCGACGGCGTCGCCCGAGCTTCCGCGTCGCGAAGGGGCGCTGGCGTCGCCCTGGACATCCACCGCGGTGGCGCCGCTGGCCTGGGCCCCTGCGGGGTGGGCCACGAGTCCTTTCGATCTCAGTGACGTAAAACTCGCGGCGTCCGACACGTGGAACCAGCGAGTTTACGCGTTGTCACGGGCCCTATGGTGACGTGGATGATAATGGCGAACCGCAGAAGAAAGTATTGTGTACGTATTTGATGTACATAACACAGGATTTTGTTTATATTTCCGTCTCGAGTCCTTTGAACAAAATGTGAAACTAGTTTCGTCGACTTCCCAGGGCCCGGGGCGTTTTGAAGTTTAACAACTGAATTGGACCTCCACAGAAGGTATGGGAGTTGAGCTCCGTCGTCTGATGCAATACGTGGGCCCATGCGTCCGAGCGTCCCCCTTTAGTCCCCGTGACGTCACGCACGCGGTGCCCTACAATTTCGAAGAAGCAAGTGGGAGAAACTAGCAAGAGTTTTCATCGCTCTTTTGTGACGTGAAATGTGGCGGCGAAGCATGGGATATTTCAGCATCCTCTGGGACTCAGCGAGTTTCGTCATTGGACTACATATCAACCCTTTCACTGAGTATGGGAAATTTTTTCTTCGTAATTGTGACGTGGAAGAAAAGATTAAATAATAAATAGTACGTTGTGTGTGTATTTAGCATTTTGGGGTCAATTAATCAGACTCTTGCCAGCTAGCGATGTATCAAGCTGGGTCCTGTTTCTTTATTTATTACCCACACCTGGATGTATATTTATAAATCATTACTATATGGGGAGTTGTGATCTTAAATCAGTTTTGTTGCTTATGCCAATTATGCAATGTTTGAAAATGAAAATGTCTTCCGTTAGATCATTGAGACTGAGCATTATGCTTCAAGTATTGAATTCTTTTTAAAAAGGGTCGAAAGTTTAAACAACCAGACTAACTAAAGGATGCCATTGGACTGAATGAGCTGATATGTAGTTTAAATTAAGAGATATCAAAGAAACTTGGTCTTTCCAGACCAGTTTTGACATATAAAGACAGTGGTATTAATAAAAAGAGCGATATTTCCCAAAACAAATTACAGTTTGTGTTTCCATATTTTTCCCCTTTACTTCTCTTTATTTTGAATATATTATCAATTTTATTTTCATTCTTTTAAGGCTAAAATTGCAATATTGTGTCACTATTGTACCTGTATATACAGCATCATTCTCTATTTTTTGTACTGTAAAAAGAATGAAAAAATGTTATTCTATTTGTTATTAAAATGTTGCTCTAACGAGTTTCATTTATAAAATTCGTAATATTTTCCCTTTTTTGAATAATTTAGTAAATTATAACAAAACAGTTCACTTTTTAGTTTTGGTACTAGACTTTCTCCCCCGTAGAGGGCCCAAAAATTACACACTGTGCAGGAGTTGATGTTGAGCAAAATCGCGCCTAATAAATAACATATGTGTATTGACCTTTTCATGAGATTTAACAATTTCCTGTTTTATAGACCCCAAATGTTTTCTTAAATTTTCTTGAGCACAATTTATCAACTTAAATATCCGTACACTACATGCAATAGTTTGCCGCCGATTCAAAACTATTTGAAGAAAAAATTTATAGATGTTTCGACCCCGTGAAAGATCCTCTAATTCGCAGCTCCCCGGGTCATCACTGGCTCCGACATCAAGAACGTCGATCAGGAAATATCAAATTTTGTCCAAATTCTGCGCCCCAGATTAGGTGCGTTTAAAGATGGACAGGCGCACATATTGCGAGATCCACTTTTGGGGTTTAACCTACAGAACCACCGGGAACGGTAGCAGTGCATCAACTGATGCACTGCGGGACCTCTGACCGGGAGGTCCTGGGTTCTTTCCTAACAGCGGCAGGATTTTCGGCACTAGTTTTTCCCAGTAGGTCGAGATCAGTCGCTGCCTGGAGAAATCTAGGGGCCCGACTGCTCTGATCGTAGTTTTCCGTGGCTTCCCCGATCAACACCAGGCGAATGCCGGAGCAGTACCCTACCGACGGGCCACGGACCGCGCGCGATCTTTCCTTCCTTTTTCGTGTCTATCCTCTCCCCTTACACACACACACCTTAAAAACATGCACTACACCCCCATTTTCCCGGGGAAACCGGTCAGGAGCTTAAAGGTTGTCCCGGCGGGGGCGGTGCCCCCGGGTGGGAGAGTCCTGGTTAGAAACCCCTAGCCGACGGTAGGTCAACGCCGGATCTCGCCATCCAGCGGGAAGATCACCGCCATCTCCCGAGAAAAACATCACTACACTAACGGGACTAATGACCAAAGCAGTTGACGCCGGAAACACGGAAAACCAAACCAAACAAAAAAGAAAACCAAACCTACAAAACTGTATTTTGATTACACTGAGTATTTGAGAATGTAATATCTACATAGACGAGCAGGAAAAATAATTTTTGGAGTCAGAGACAAGACAATACTGGCTTTTTTGCTGCAGCACAACGTTTCTTTCCAGTGCAGGGGTAAAAAAGAAAGTAAATTGAGAACATTCTAAATTAAATTTGAAATTCAGAAGATAAGTAAAGAAACAAAACGGCCCTATCTCAAAGGTGAGGTTTCTCACACTTCTTAAGTGATTAAATATGCAATTTTAAATATTGCACTGTCACACGTATCTTTAATTATTTCCTCAACATTTCGACATGTTTCGATGTGGATAAAGTAAATCAATGAGGATACCCTTTCTAAATGGGAAGATAATTATGCTTCGTCATGTCTTGTAGATGAACATTGATTTCCAAAAAGGGGGATCCTTCATACAAACATCATGGAAATAATAGGGAATCAAAATAGCATATGCTTGCAAAATGAATCTGAATCATGTCTCAAAATCATGACTGCAGAGATGTCATGTAACGTAGAAACGCTGTTATGTTATTCGTACTAAGGAAAAACTGCACCCATATCGATGACAGAATTGACTGTTGTTTAGGCATCACTCATCCTCCATAAATATATTGCAACTCCTACAAATAAAATCAAAATAAAGAACTTTTTTTTATTTTCTCCCCAGTGAGAAAAGTGTCAGAATATATTGCTACTGAACAACAACATTTCGAACGTTCAATGACGAATAATTTAGACAAATGGAAGTTCAGATAATTCTTGCCCCGACTGGGCAGAAGTTTATTCATAAAGCAATAACTCCAACTGAAATCTAACATCAAACTCGTGCTCTTAGTGGGGGACCCACCAAACTCACAGTTTTGAAGTTACTTTCTTTCCACATTCTTCTAATAAATCAGCAATTTTTGGCGCATTTAAACCAGATTTTTTCTCACTTTCCTCAATCAGGCATCTTTTTCTTTTCTAGTAAAGCCCCCTTTACCCTTCCCGTTCTCTTGCATCCTATCCCAACATGCCAGATTGAGCATTTAGCCAATTTCTCTATGAAAAGCATTTTCATGATTGAAAAGCACAATTTATCGTCGTTCAAATTACGTATTCTCTTTTTCGAACGTAGAAATTTTTTTTTTCTTCAAACATTCAATGTGATAAAATAATTAAGTTGGAGTGATTTATAGTGCATGTTTCACCTTTCACGTTTCAATGTCTTGTTGTTACTAAACTATTCTGTACTAGTTGAATGTGGCATGTCGACACTTGAACTGTTTTATAATATTTCATGTATTGAAAATGTCTTGCATATGTAGCCTTTTTCAAATATATTATTACAGTATCTGGCATTAGACTTACCAATGAATCGTGGTAGCCAATAATGCTGTTTCTCCCTTCAAAAAAGTCAACATTCGTTTTAGATTTTCAACGTATTTTTTAAATTCCCAGCACGTTCATTTTAAATCTACAGTGAAAATGCAGGTAAGAGATTGTATTCCCTTCGCTCTAATTAGTTATTCCAATACAAAAATGCAATCAGAACGATCACCCCTCCTGAATCCACGTTGTTCGTCTCCAGTATGGCTTCATTAATGGCAGTCATCCTTCAAGTTATAATTTTATCGTATGTTTTGTAGGCTGATGAAAACACGCTGATTCCACTGTAGTTGCTGCCGTCTTCTCGTTCACGTTGCTTAAAAATTGGGGGGTGGTCATTCTCTATTCTTCTGATACATTACATAAGTTCATCATACATTTAAAGATGCAGAAATATTTCTTCCATTTCTATTGACGCATTTTAAAAAGTTTTTTATTGATTCCATATAGCAGCCTTTTCTTGTTCTTGAAACTTTCCCGATCCACTTCTAGTTCTTTTAGTTCAATAAGGTCTACATGTAATGGTTCGGGCCCCTTCAGAATATAATTTCCAGTTCTCCGTCTGGATCTGTTCATTAACTTCTTACAGATATTAACACTTTCTCTTCCTTTATTTGTTTCTTATTTTGTAGGCCATATGTGTACTCCGTTTAAACCGTATTCTTTATAGGGTCACTTGTCCCAAGATCCCCTTTTAGTTTGTTACTTTCTCTCTTTTCAATAACACAGTCCTATTATTTAAAAAACGGTTATAAAGTGTTGGTCGGGAAATGTTGAAGTGGACTTCCTTCGTATCATTTCAAGATTTTGACTAAGTTGTATCTTCTTATATTGTTTCTGCTTTGATTAAACTAATACAAATTGTTGACAGATCAAATCCTGTATGTTTGAGAGACCAGAAAAGAATATTATATGACGATTTCAGTAGCTCCGTTCAGGTTTTTTTTCGTTTTGTGATGACGGGTTATATCGATGTTTATGTTCCATGGCTCTCAAGCTCAACTAGCTTTGTTTCTTAGACATGAACATTTCAAGTAGCCAGTCTCAATGTAGCCTTTATTCTAAGTCGTTTAATCTTTCCATTTTGAGTTGTCATTGTATATTCCCAAACTGCTTCTTGGCGATTGAAAGTAGATGTACAAGTCCTCTGGCATTGTTGCTTTCGATGCACAGAGTAAATCCCTGCCGCCACAGGGCGTTGAACAATGTACTAACCCCATAAAAAGGATTGACTCTTCCGTGCTTGCATCAAGGCTTCTCGCTGCTGTTCAGACCGTTGAAGTCTTCAGACATGTCCTGTGAAAGGGATTTGGGGAAAAAATTCGAGATACGGGACATTTTGGAGACCCTTCTCCCCCCAAATCTATCATAGAATCACTCAATTCTAAACACGATTCATTTTTGGTATCTTTTATTTCCTACTCCAATCCAAAAAACAAACACGTCACTTTCCAATCAATCTGTCGCTATCGCACTCCAACTTTCATTTTGTAAACCCCAACACCATTATAATCAAGCATTTTCTTCTTCTTCTTCTTCTTAACAAATCTTGACGTATAATTTTACTAATCAAGTTAAATTACATAAAAATACATTTTCGACGTTGACGTTCCCTGCATATATTCATTTAAATGACTGATTCCCCTTATCTTTCCTCTTGATAGCGAGTACATTTTCCTTCCGACATCAACAGCATTAATTTACACTTTTTCCGGTGCCATTTTAGTGATTAATACGACTTATGAAGTCAATCGAGAAGTGCGAGCCGACACAACATCCACACCTCTTCTTTTTTTTCTTCATTTTCTAGCTTTTTTGACAGCTCTATTGCATGCACAGTCCATTTCTCTTTGAAAAAACCTTATTCGTGTTCTTGTTCCAATATTTCTCACAAACGTTTTCGTTGTTTGAATTATTTTTATGCATCAGCGCATAAAATCATATGTATTTTATCCATCAGATTTCATCCTTCTGATGAAATAATCTATTCTTCCTGCCTAATAGATCAAAGTTCCCTTTTCATTTATAATTCGTTGGAATTTCGTTAAATAGTATTATATTTCTTCCCTTCTTTCTGTTTTAGTAATTTTACTTTTAATTGTATTATGCTAATTTGCTTTAATGCTTTGTATTTTTGCTCCTTCGGTTCTCAAGGGACCAAAAGCAGAACTGGGGAAAACTATCGTCCTGCCTAATTCTCAGCTAAGGTAGATGGAAAGCGACAGTTTAAAATATCAATACTTCTTTGGCTTTATAATTCTCCATAAAGACAATGCTTACTCTATTGATAGTGTTAGTTTTATCATTCAATGCACTGAATCATTTTTATGAGAACAAATTTTCTATAATTCATAGAGTTTGGATGTTTTCTTAAATTTTCGTTTCTTCACAATAAGATTGAGTATATTTTCATATAGATGTTTACCTTTTGTAAGCCTTATTCTCATAATCCACGGGATATTTGTTTCATTTAAGTTCAATTCTGGAATAATTCTCAGCAAGTCTTCTTAACAACAACGTACTCTGCTACAAAACAGTTGTAGTTACCTAACTCTATCCAACTCCTTAAAAATAACATTTAAACTTTGAACATATATTTCAAGAACATATTTGTTTTTCTTAGTACTCCATTATAACCATGAGCTGTATGTATGGATGAAATAATTAGATGTGTATACATCTATTATTTCATACATACAGCTCTCGTACATCAACCCACCGAAACGATATTTGTTGCAGGACAAAAAAACCAATTACAAATACCATGTCAATCACGTAAAATTTAAATAAATTTTGATTGGTAAAATTTATGTTTTTTATTACAAACTAAACCAAAATAGCATTGTTGACATCTTCCTTAAAAATATTAATATTGATGGTCATAATTTAAAAAAATTTTCCCCCAAATTTTGGGCTAATTTAATCATTTACGAAACTTTTTTATATAATTTGTTGCGTCTATTTTTGACGCAACGCGTCTCAAGCCCTTTGGGGGCGTTGAGCGCTTTGCGCTTTTCGGACTAACCCTCCATTACTAACAGCGTTTTTTTGGGTAATCCTCCGTTAATATTATGTCTGTTGCGTCTCTCGCAGTCAGTTGTCATGGGGACCGCCAGGTAGCATCTCCGCGTACGGGCCTGCGTCCCCTACCCAGACCACATTGGGAAGAAATAAGGATATGGGTGGGGTTTAGGACACTTCACAGGGTTGACTTAGCCCTTGTGAAGCAGCCGAACTCGTTTGGTTGGAACAAACTTCCTTAAGATTCGACGGGAATCGAACCCGGATCTCAGTGGTGAAAGGCTTGCGACTTTGCAATGAGCCACGATCTCAGCTCTAAATTTTCTCTTTCTATTCCATTTTTGTGAGAACATTGTCTGAATTTAAAGTTTTTCTTGATGAAACAATTCCTTAAATATAAATATCACATGATAAATATTTACACCATAAAATTGAACCACCGTGTAAATTAAACCAATCTAAATATACATTATTCTACAACATCTATGAGATAAGTGATTTGATTTTGAGTAAATTTGTTCATCAACAATGTTGGTGTTAAGGGATTTTAAAGATAAATTAATTTTGTTTACTTAACTTACTTAATTTTGTTAACTTATCTGTGCTGCCACAAATGATGTCAAATGACGTTTAGATGTATACATTCAATGTTTAAATAGTATTTTATTTTATAAGTGACTAAACCCACCATTGTCAACCTAGTTAATTATTTAAAAAGCGAGGGATGGGTACATTTGAGTTGTTTGCATCACTGTCTGTTGCAGAAAATGGAAGATATTCCTAAAAGTATTAGAAGTGAATCTGAGAAGGATGTGGAAGATTTACTGCCCAGGTTCGGACAAAATGTATGCGCAATATGTATTATACTTCGTTATTTGATGAGTACTATGAGTTATTTGTATTTTCATTAATAAATTATTAAGTATACGTGTGTTTATAAACATATTACTTCATTATTCAATTTTTTGTGTGTGTTCTGTGTGTGTGTGTGTGTGTGTGTGTGTGCGGTTGTGTGCACCATCTAGTTTAGTTCGTTAGCAGCATTTTTTCTCTTGTTTATCGTGAAAATTTGGGATAACTACTTTATTACAGGGCTGTAATAAAGTTTTCACGACTTTGGACACAGAAAGTAGTCTAAAAAAGCCGACCTATACGATAAAGCGTATTACAGACCACACGTGCACAAAAGGTCCATTTTATTTGTATGCAAACTTTTATCATATTATTGTTACTAATCCGTAGCACGATCCAATATATTGGTCCTTGTTTCAACGTTTTGAGGTAGGGGCATTGGGCAGGTGAGCCCAAGCCCGCGGACACAAAAGCTGTGGGTTCAAACCCCGCCTAAGGCATGCATGTTTTCAGTTGGTGGCATTCCATGCACTGCTGCATTCCGTGTAAGATGGACAACAGGGATAGAAAACCACTATATGGGAAAAACGTTTTGTATAGCAGTGTTATTGTTTTTCCATGTCGCCGGGAATTATTCCTTCACGAAGGATATGATAAGGGACAAGAGCCCAAATCTATAGCTCTCTGCCCTTGAAAATAGATTTAATTCATTGGAGCAGATATTTGATTCAATTTTCTTGCCAAAACCCTCATTTCTCTCTGTATTGAGAATCCAACTTGTAAATGGCTTAGAGAATGGACCCCAAGTTAAAAAACTTGCACAGAATACAATTCTGTCCTTAGCATATCAAACACAGTTTCTTTTTCGACGTAAAATAAAATAAAATAAAATAAATAACCTCCATATTTTGTAAATATTTTCACATGTTAGGAATACTTTTCGCTTTGCAATATTCACTCCTTGAAATAGTACTTATCCTTAAACATTCTAATTCCAGGGATAACGTAAACATACCTCTTTCACAAAACTTAGAAACTAAAGCCCCATATATTTAAAATAACTACTTCTCTGAAGTGAGACTGTATTCTCTATGAGCAACAACAGCAGAATGACATGATATTATATATTCTGACTTCATTTTACCTATATTTTTACATTTTTTTCCCTAGCTAAAGAACTCCTCGTTGCCCATTTCAGCCCCCTTTGAACTTATTATTAAATATCAATACATCAAGAAACAATCAAGAATGAAAATGTGAAAATCTACTTATACCAAGACGTATCTTTTATTCATTTGTCATAAAATATGTAAAATAACAAAAATCAATAAAATATGATAACATTAAATTTTTTATAATTTATATTATAGTATATTCTCAAAATGTTCGTAACTAGAACATTTCTGGAAAAAATGTTATTTTGTATAATATTTTAAAAATTTAACTTACTTCCTCTTCCTTTTCGATCTAAATGTTGATATTCACACAAGTGTTTAATTAATATGTAAAATGCACTACATTGCGTACTAAGTATCTTTGAGTTTTGTTGGTTTCTGATCGAAAAGTGGGTTTTCTTGTTTGTTCAGGTAGCATATTACTTTCTTCTGTAGTCGAATCCACGTTTTGAGGTACCAAAAAAACTTGACCGAATTTTCGAATGGTCATCTTTCGCAATTATAAGCGCTTAAAATATCACACGAGATTTTCACCCAAATAAATATTCCAAGATGTATTTGACTGATGTCTTATGAAAAACCTCTTGGACATTTCAATACTTTCTCAAAATGTCTCGATTTTTTTGTAAGATTTTTAAATCTAATAAAGGGCAAAAGAGCATTGTTAGAATATATCCCAACTGATATAGAAAATATCTGCCAAAAAATGTTTCTAAAATGGGGAAAAGAAATAATGCTTCAATATTTTCAGATTACATGCTTGGATTATCAGGACAAAATTTTATTATTATTTGAGAAGCTTTATACTGAACCACAATCGTCCCATACTATTGAACTATTTCCCCTAGTTGAAAATTCTCATCCATCCTTCAGATGAGGATTGAAATTTCTTTTCCAAAGTAATGTATCTCCAAAAAGAAAGGAAAGGGAAGGGGGTTATCTCAGGAAGGTAATTATTCGAATTCAGCTTCACAGCTGAAGAAACGGATTTAGAATGCCGTTTAACATAGGAAAATGACTTTTTTCAACAAATATTTGACGAAAATCTTAATAATATATTGTTATGTAAATCTAGGAACAAACATCGTGAAATTCGTCACTTTGGAAACTAGCTCTTCAATTTCTCTCCTTAACAGAAAATAATGAAACTTCGAAATGAAAAAGTATCTGCCAATAATTACAAAGAGTCAGTGTGAATATTCATTTCAAGGTTAATTGGCCCAAAAGTCGACAAGCGCAGTTTGCAAACGTCCATGAAAGCACATTAGTCATCCGTAGAAATCATTGGAATGGGAGGAAAAACTCAAAGACTAGGAAAAAGAAAAAAGTCTGATATCTTTCTGTTTCCCCATGATGCAGATTTTAGCACTCCCAGATAGCCAGAGAAATTTCATAAGAACATTTAACGCCTCCAGACAAACTCAGATCCCAAAATTTCTTCGTGGGAAAATAAATCCGGCTATATACGTTCACGTGGTAATTTCTATAGCCAAATCAAACGGGTGCAGCGAGAAGCATAATTATAGCACTAGTACTCTAATGGATTCATTAGCACTAAATTGAATAGCACACATAACATCAAGTTGAATACTGACGTCATAATACCGAAGAACCTTTCCCAACTTGAAAGACAGGAGATGACGACGCTTAATTATATTTCAATCAATATATAATTATATTTCAATCTGAAGTGGGTAAAACAGATCATTGTCTGCGCAATAGTTGATTATTTTTGAACGCGGTGGGGGGAGGGTGCAATTACATAAATCATATAATGGTCTTTTATCCAAGTGAAATTTGCGTTTAATATTGACTTTATGATTTTTACATAATTTGTAACTGATGCCTGTATGATCAATGGTATTACAGGGTCATCGTCACACATTGGGAAAAAATGAAGAGCCACTATATTCACTGCACTGCTTTATTATTTAGGTTATAATAATAATAATAATAATAATAATAATAATAATAATAATAATAATGATAATACAGTTAATATACCACGAACATGTAAGTAAAGACCGTACAAAGATGTTGTTATTAGGTGAATCATTTTTCTATTTCACACTACTTGTTTTCATTGCTCATCTTCATTGGCCGCCCACACCGCTAGTCTTCATTACCTGTTTTATTGCCCATCCTCTTTGCTACCCCACTATCCATCGTCATTGTTCGTCCCGCTGGACATCACTGCTTATTATCACTGCCCTTTCATAGATATTCGTGATATGTAATCATTTACAAAGATGACGAAATATTCAATAGAATCAGTATACAAAATTTAAATTGGGCAAAACAAATCATGATTATTAATATAAACTGTGCTACTCGATTACAGAAAAAATTGTAAAGTAGTAGATACATTTAGAAATGATACACTTTGATATAACATCTAACTGCCAAGCGTACCGTTTTTGTGCCACCAGGTGTTAGCTGAGAAATTAGCTGATTCCATTTTTAAACTTGTTTCATGGGAAAAATTGTATTACAACAGATTACAAATTTAAATATAATATATAATAATGGAACTTAACTTTTTCGCTGAAATCCATGATGAATGATTCCGACAGAAAGAAAAAAAACCTACAGTACAACTAAACACACAAATAAACTCAGGAAAACCCATTCTATTTAATAATTTCCTTGCCCAGAAAAACACAACGGAAGTCCAACATGAAAACTAGGTTCTTGAAAATCGACAAAATTTCGGGAACTGATTTAACCCTGGACCATCAGATCCAAAAGAGTTTAACGACATGGGGAAAACCCCATTTCCAAACACTCAACCACATCCCAAACCCAAAACTGAAGTTCAATTTATAAAGGGAAAAAAAAGCAACTCCTAAACCCAAAGTTCAATGCAGACTAGGAGGTGGTACAATGATATCTGGATGATAACTCTGTAAGGGATCAAAGAACGTGAATTTATCAGAACTACTACATCTGGACAATATCATTAAAACATTGATGATATGGTCGTAACCACCATAATGTAGGCAACCTTTCAAGGAGGAGGTTCTTATATCATTACCCTTTGTTGATTGGCTCAAACATTATGAGGCCGGGAGAAAACTAGACGATTCCTTGCAAGACGTGAAACATCTTAGAAATTCGTTTTTCCACAGAATAAAATTAATAATGAAAATTAATATAAAAAAAAGTCATTCAATTACTTAATATTTCGTAGCACATTTTTAACGCTCAGTTACCGACATGGAGTCCCTCGGACTCTTTCAACTTCCAAAAAAATTTTGAAACCTATATTTATGCGTATTTAAAACCTCGATTCTTCTTGTACCTTTTCCCTTTTACATTTTTAAGTAATGGTTCAGAAGATTTCTGTTGTGGAATGCATTTCAGGGAAAAATTTTCAGCCATTTTTGAGCGCAGAGTCCTAGGGACTCCACGCCAGTGGCAGTGTAACTCTCATTGAGTGCGCGTCGCACTTTGCCTGTCAGTTCTTTAGGCGCCTCTGAAGAATGCAATGTACAGAAAAAATGCTAGGCCGTTAAAAGAGTGTGTGAATATAAATGTCGCGGCATGGTTGTTTTTCCCTTGACTTTGCATGTGTTGTCGCGGAGGGGCCCCGCGTTCTGCTGACCCCAGATCGAGGAGCCCGCAAGTATGTTGGTGTCTAGTGTATGTTGATTCAGTGGTGAGGGTGTTGACTTTACATAATTGAAATGATTGAAGGCGTTGATTGAACGAAGGAAATGATTGAACGCCTTCAATCAGTCTAGTGTATGGTCGAATATGCTCCTATCAGGACGTAAAGGGTAACCGGCTGTTCGTTGGATAAAAACCCTAGGAAAAAGAACCATTCTACGCGCTCACGAGCAATCGCAACGGCAATCCTCAAGGTCGTCGTCAGGCAACGGCCCGCCGCCGCCGAGACCAGCCAATCAGGTAAGCTGGTGAACGGGCGCGGCCCGGCACGGCGCGTGCGTCAGCTGGGCGGCCGCAGCCACCGCCGCCGACTGCTTCGGCGCGGGCGAGCGAGCCAACGAGCGCGTGCGGTTACGGGCGGTCCGCGACGCGACGCAAATGCTCGACTTGACCCCGACCGCTTCCTTCCGCTCGCTTTCGGGGCCTCCGGGGCGCCCTCCGCGGCAGACACCCCGGCGCCAGGTTCCCGCCGCGAGGGCGCCCCGGCACATGCACCAAAACCCCCACGTGAGGCGGAAAGCGGGTTCGATTCCCGTCCGTTTTGACTTACTTTCCGCGGGTCATCAGGCTTGTCTTTCCATGCAATTCCCTGCGCTCCGTTCACCGTCTGGCAGGAAAGGTTCCTATTTGAAGGAAGGCGTATGAAGGATTTATTGTAACCACTCAAATCCATGATTTGGATCGCGTTTCAAATCACGAACTTGTGATTGATTGATTGATTTTTCGTGTTTCCGGGCGCGTCAACTGCTTTGGTCATTAGTCCCGTTATGTATGCATGATTTTATTATCAGGAGATGGCGGTGATCTTCCCTCGCTGGATGACGAGATCCGGCGCCGACCTCCTCGCTGGAGGGTTCCCCTAACCCGGACTCTCCCACCAACGGGGGACCGCCCCAGCCCGAAACTCAAGCTCGGCCCCTTCTCCGGAATATGTGATAGTGTGGCATGTTAGTGTAAGTGTGTGTAACGGAGGATAGGAGAAGGGAAAACGAAGTACAGATCGCGCGCGGGCCATGGCCGTTTGGTAGGGTACAGCTCCGGCATTCGCCTGGTGCTGATCGGAGAAACCATGGAAAACTACCGATCAGAGCAGCCGGCCTGTAATTTCCCTCCAGACAGCGACTGAATTCGACGTAGCTGAAAAACTAGTGTCGAAAATCCTGCCGCCATCAGGACTCGAACCTAGGACCTCCGGTCAGAGACGCTGCAGTGACACGAACTTGTTATAACAGTCCTATACGATGCCGTTACACCACCATGATACCGTTACACCACCGAGTCCACTGCGTATATATATATATATATATATATATATATATATATATATATATATATATATAGTGTATATATATATGTAAAATATATATATGTATATATCAATATTTCGCAACTATTGATTTTAGATTTCATAGAAGTTCGTGGTGATGTTTGCTCACATTATATAACATTACAGTAAACAAAGGATACTTGACTTCCGAACGACTTTTGCTCTGTTGGCGGTTGAGGACATGAACCAGTTTCCGTTTGTATTTCTCAGTCATGCAGGAAGGGCGAACAATTCAGTGATCCCCCTTTTTTCATTTGTAAGTTTTCAGAGGTTATCAAATTTCATTAGTATTGCAAGGGAAATTTAAAAATCGATCGAATTCCGACCACTCGTCTTTTGTACACGCTCACGGATGTAATAGAATAAAAATTATTTCAAACAAATTCAATAATTATACCGGTTTCCCTTTGTCAAAACAATTTCAATAACATTATAAATAAAAAATTTCAGTAATTGTGGTCGAATTCCGACCACTCGTCTACTAAATACATTCAAAAAATGTAATGTGATTCTTCAATAAATAAGCTAAGGTACAGATAAATGGTTTTGAAATATATCTAAAGTATGGATAGAAACAGTATATTTTCTAATACGCAGCAATTGGGAAGTTTATGTGCCATAAAACACAGTGCAACACGTTTCTTTTTAAATTTTAACAAAATTTTTGAGAAGAAATAAAGTTTGTATTTTTCAGAGGAATCCAATGCGCTATTGATCACAATTGTAGTTGCCTTAAAACCCCAAAAACTTGTTTTAAATACTTAACACCTTCTCCAAACACGTTTCTTCGAGAATTCTTTCAGAACGTTCCGGACGTGTCCGAAAAAAAAATTGTCAGTTGACTAAAACTTGTGGAATGATATTTCATCCTTGCCGGGAATACTCTTCAGGAAGATACCGTATATAACTGTTAGAAACGGACAGATATATTTTGAATCGAACGATGCATGTACTACATCCATAATTCAACTTAAAATGTTTCTGCTAAAATTAAAAGACTTTTTTTCACATTTTCCTCCGCATTTTGTCTAGATTTGAATTTCTTTGTCAAAAAAGGAAAAACTTTACGTAACGTATGAGGAAGAAAATTAAATGTATGCACATTTTGTAGAGCTTTAGATGGCCTTCCCCATCCTGTTTCTGTACATAGTTTAATGATGAATAAAATTATCTACAAGGAAAGGTTACGAACATTTAAAAAGTAGAAATGGTCACTCCCGAGTTATAGAAAAACTTATCGCAAAACTAATTGCATCGGCTAACGAGCTATTTATTTCATTTTCAATTATTTATAAAAAAATAGAAACCCTTAGCATCTGTGATATGTTTCGGACTTCAGAAACTCAACCATATTTTTTTTGACATACGCATCAAGCGCGTTTCTCTACATACAATCGACTCCGGTTTCATAGTGAACCCGTGGTTATTATCAACGTACGTCATTAGTCGCGTTTTCACTTACATTGCAAATAAGCTTAAGAATATTCCGTTATAGTGAAACTGAACCTCGGCTATAGTGAACGTAGGAAATAAATCCTGGAAAATAATTGGATCTCTTATGTCATTTGGCGATTAAAAGGGCCTTCGGAGATTGGGATGGTGTTCCAACTGTGCAAGAGGCATTGAAAGGTGCCACGACTGTATTACAATACAGAGGAAAGGCAGAATCAAGTATGGAGAGAGCACAAACTCTGGAGAAGGATCTAATGAAAAACATATGAAGCAAACAATTGAAAATAATTGATTTTTTTGGCGTAATAATAAAGATATTGAAGTTTTCAGTTCGTGCTGTTAATGAATTTTGCGGTATGTTAATGAAATTGAATTGAATTGAATTTGCCTTATTTTTTATGTGGCGAGACTCAGGCCATGAGGCCTGCTCTTCCGTCTGACCACGCAAATTTCGTTACACTCCTTTCACCAATCATGGGAGAAAGAAGGTATTACTTGGGCGACGAAACAGGCGATTTGAATTTAGCTCAGAGGCGTCATTTAGGCTTGAGGATATTTTACGTGCAGTAAATGTACTAACATGGGACAGCCGGCTTTACTTCCCCTCCGAAGGAAGGCGTACGAAGGATTTTTTCGCCCTTAAAAATCCACGGCAAACTTGGGTATAGCAGTCCGACACGCTAACCGCTACACCATCGCTGCCGCCGCGAAATCAATAATTGTATAGAAATTCCATTTACTTTTGACATCATCGGATATAGTGAACCGAATATGTTAGTCCTCATATGCGAGTTCTCTATAACCGGTATCGAGACGTGACGCCTTCAGCATTGCCGTCTCGTCGCGGAGCATCGCCACAGGCGGCGACGCCCGCCCCACTCAGAATTTCCCAACCGCGTGATGCGAAGGTACACCCCGGCGAAATCTCCCCAATGCCACGCCTCTGGCGCCAGAAAGAGAAAACCAGATTAAGCACAAAAGTACATTAATCTGGAGGGGAAGTGGGTAGGAGACACACCGCTATCGCCACATTAGGTTGCGCTTTTGAGGGCAGGAACTTGCGACAACTGTGGTTGGATTGTCCTAATCATGAAATAAACGTTCTTCCGTGTCTCCTTCTTTCTATTTGCATCGTGATCATTGCCAATTGTGAACACTCCTGTGTACAACAAACTTTCATAGAAACCTCTTCTAATGCAGACTTAATAGACCTCTTTCTAATAAACTTAAGAGTTCAAACGACATCCGTTCTACGTTGAGTATACTTTAAATATGGTATGGGTACTTATTTTGTTCCAAAGTTTCGATAAAATGAGCGCTCTTGAATTATGATATATTTCAATTTGAAAATATCTCACACAATTACTGCTTATAACAAATTATTTCACCTAACGGTGAATAATGGTAAGAACCGATAGTAGTGTAGAATTTCCTGGAACCAGAGCCAATGAAGAATTCAGAAATGATAAACAGATATATTAAATAGTGTAGATTCGATTATAAAATAGTGTAGGACAAGACAGGACAAGGAAGAGAAAAGAAAGATCGCGTGCGGTCCGTGGCCCGTTGGTAGGGTACTGCTCCGGCGTTCGCCTGGTGTTAATCGGAGAAACCACGGACAACTACCGATCAGAGCAGCCGGCTGCTAGAATTCTCATCCAGACGCGACTGAATTCGACCTGGCTGAAAAGCTAGTGTCGAAAATCCTGCCGCCGTGGGAGTGGGAACCTAGGACCTCCCGGTCAGAGGCGCTGCAGTGACATCAGTCGATGCACTGATCTGCCGCTCCCGTTCACTACCGCTCAGTCTACTCATTGCCGGCGCTTCAGCAGACAGGCGTTTCGCCGCACTAAGTCGTCGGTAGCGCAAACGGACCATCCAGAACAGAGGCCGCACCGGGCTCAGCCAGTATGAATTAAAGCATTCGCGTGTCAACTTGGCGACTGGCTTCTGGGAGTTGGCCGCAATTTCCTTATCCGCCACCCTGGCTGCGGTCGCGGGCAGCGCCGATGAGTAAGCGCCAGGCGTCGCTGGTCGACGCCCCTAGGCCACCCGCCGCACCCGCGGGCTGGCATCGCCCGTCAAGTTTATTTATTTATTTTACGTAAAAAAAACACGTTAAACTGCAGTATGACGTGCTATGGGAAAAGTGAATTGTGCACATTTTCAAAATTCTGTGATCCCTACACATAAATTTTGAATTTTAAAAAGGGAAAAAAAAAACTCCATGTATAAAATCTATTTTCAAAAAAAAGCAATAAATTTTGAATTTTAAAACAAAAAAACTCCCATGTAATAAAATCTATTTTCAAGGATAAATAAGCAATAAATTTTGGCTCTTATTACTTCCTGCCGCGACAACATGGAAACGATAATTTGAATAATTGTATTTCCCACTGAATTCTAGAAGACGTGCACAGATAATGAAGTTATATTTATGTCCAGAAGCAAAACAAGTTCACAGATAATAATCTCTCGAGTACCGGAAACCGTCGCCCTCGCAATAAACAATAGAAAATGGACAACGGAGGGATTAAAGTTAATTGATTGATTGATTATTAGTGAATCCGGACGCATCAACCACTGGAGGTCATTAGTCCCGGTAGTGTAATGCATGTTTTTTCATCGGCAGGTGGCGGTGATCTTCTCCCGCCGGATAGCGAGATCCGGCCCCGAACTACCGACGACTACCTAGGTTTCCCCAGTCAGGTATCTCCAATCAGCCGGTACAAGCTCTAAACTCTCCACCGGTCTCCCGACATATGTGGTAGTGAGGGTGAAGCTACCACAAGGAAGATAAAGGAAAGATCGCATGCTGTACACGGCCCGTTTGTAGGGTCCTGTTCCGGCATTCGCTTTGTGTTGATAGGAAAACCACGGAAACTACCAATCAGAGCAGCCGGCCGCAGGAATCCTCCTGCAGGCGCGACTGATATCTGATATAGCAGAAAGGTAGAGGCAATTTTCCAATCTGAAGCGAGAGGTAGCCGGTTCAAAGCCGGACTTACCAATGTTTTACAATGTAAGTCCCTGAATTCAAGGTTTGCAACAGAAAACATGATATTACATCAGTATTAACTAGCCAACATAGTACACAATGCTCACAAAACCACTGTATTTTGAGCATGCCCTCACCCTAACCTGCAAGATTACTAACTCATGTTACAAAGATTGACCTGCATTGACCATAGGTAGATTTTACCTTCTTACATTCAACAACAGAGTGGGTGGCATTTCCACGAGCTCGTTGGTCTAGGAGTATGATTCTCGCTTCGGGGGCGAGAGGTCCCGGTTCAAATCCCGGACGAGCCCTTTCTTTGTCATGAAATTATCAGTTTGATGCCAAATCAACACGGCCACTTTCTTACGCCTGCAGTGGCTCGTTGGTTCCAGGGTGATTCTCGCTTGGTGAGAGGTCCGGGTTCAAATCCGACGAGCCCTTTCTTTGTCATGAAATTATCAGTTTGATCCAAATCAAACACGGGCACTTACTTACGCCTCCAAATGGCTCGTTGGTCTAGGGGGATGAGTCTCGCTTCAATGCGAAGGTCGCGGTTCAAATCCCGGACGAGCCCTTTCTTTGCCATGAAATTATCAGTTTGATGCCGAATCAACGGCCACTTCTTACGCCTCCAAATGGCTCGTTGGTCTAGGGGGATGATTCTCGCTTAGGTGCAGAGGTCCTGGGTTCAAATCCAGGACGAGCCTTTCTTTTGTAATGAAATATCAGTTTGATGCCAAATCCAACACGGCCGCTTACGCCTCCAAGTGGCTCGTTGGTCTAGGGGTATGATTCTCGCTTTGGGTGCGAGAGGTCCGAAATTCAAATCCCGGGCGACCCTTTCTTTGTCATGAAATTATCAGTTTGATGCCAAATCAAACATGGCCACTTACTTCGCCTGCAAGTGGCTCGTTGGTCTAGGGTATGATTCTCGCTTCGGGTGCAGAGAGGTCCGGGTTCAAATCCCGGACGAGCCCTTTCTTTGTCATGAAATTATCAGTTTGATGCCAAATCAAACACGGCCACTTACTTACGCCCCCAAATGGCTCCTTGGTCTAGGGTATGATTCTCGCTTCGTGCGAGAAGTCCGGTTCAAATCCCGGACGTGCCCTTTCTTTGTCATGAAATTATCAGTTTGATGCCAATCAACGGCCACTCCGCCTGCAAGTGGCTCGTTGGTCTAGGGGTATGATTCTCGCTTCGGGTGCGAGAGGTCCCGGGTTCAAATCCCGGACGAGCCCTTTCTTTTGTAATGAAATATCAGTTTGATGCCAAATGAAACACGGCCGCTTATTTACGCCTCCAAGTGGCTCGTTGGTCTAGAGTATGATTCTCGCTTCGGGTGCGAGGTCCCGGTTCAAATCCGACGAGCCCTTTGTTTGTCATGAAATTATCAGTTTGATGCCAAATCAAACACGGCCGCTTACGCCTCCAAGTGGCTCGTTGGTCAATTATGAGTCTCGCTTCGGGTGCAAGAGGTCCCGGATTCAATTCCCGGACGAGCCCAGTGTTTTACAATGTAAGTTCCTGAATTCGAGGTTTTTCAACAGAAAACATGATATTACATCAGTATTAACTAGTCAACATAGTACACAATGCTCACAAAACCATCAGTATTTTGAGCATGCCCTCACCCTAACCTGCAAGATTACTAACTCATGTTACAAAGATTGACCTGCATTGACCATAGGTAGATTTTACCTTCTTACATTCAACAACAGAGTGATGGCATTTCCCACGACGGCTCGTTGGTCTAGGAGTATGATTCTCGCTTCTGGTGCCGGGTTCAAATCCCGGACGAGCCCAATTGTTTTACAATGTAAGTCCTTGAATTCAGGTTTTGCAACAAAAACATGATACCCTAACCTGCAAGAGTATTTGTATATTGTATTACATGTCTTTGTATGCATCTGACATGTGGTTAGGCCCGGCCTGATGGTCGGGCCTGATGGCCCGAGCCCCGCCATATCAATAAAGGCATTATTATTATTATTATTATTATTATTATTATTATTATTATTATTATAACTTTAAGAGGAAGATGCGGAAAGCACTCTTTTGCGGCGTCCCAGTGCCATTTGGGTGAGATAATTAAACGGGAAGGACATATCGCGCGCGGTATCCTTCCGGGTTGTGCAAGGCATTTCTCTGGCATTAGCATAGAAATGGTCAAGATAACCATGTAAACCAAAAATCAAAACGCTCGACCTACGAACTCTATTTCGGAAGGCAGCACAAACCCGTTGATGATCAATACATCAAACAAATGTGCAGCATTTATCTAGTACTGAAACCGCGATCTCCGACGGCATCGGAGCTCTCAATCGCCAAGCTTTGTTTTCAATGTCATGCGCTATATTCAGAAGTCACATCTACTGACAACGTAACTCATATTACAGAAAATTAAGATTTTTATTACAAGTATGGTTTTACCTAATATTATCAAAATGCAAAGAAAATAGTATGTTTAGGAGTATATGTTTCGTAAGAAATAGCAATAACTTTTTTCCTTATTTTGTGCGTATTGTCATCACGGAAAATTAGAGTAAGTACGTGAAGCTCTATCAGGTGGCGGCGTAAACAAAGATTGGAATTCATCCTGTTAGTTGAATGAGCGTAAATCCCAAGTATTTAAAGAGTGTCGTGTGACGTATGCACCTTGAGCGCTTGTAAACCGACTGCTTTCTGACACAATGTGCGTCAACGGAATCTAGCTTCTCGTAATATATGGTTTCGTGAGAATGAAGTCAACGTGAAGAAAGGGATCCCCAGGGAGAATAATACTGTGCAATAACCGAATCGTAGATTTAGCATATGTATATCAATCATAAGTCGGGTTTGGTGGCCCAGGGTCTCGGAAAAGTACAGAAGGTGAAGAAAATAATGTAAACATCCAAACAGGAATTGTAGTTCATTCAGAAATAATTTTCTTATGAACTAACCTAGGTATCCGAGATCGCTTAATTGGGTCTATGTACGATGTAGCTTGGCAGGGCTCTCCCAACTACCATGCTTTTTGTTAAAACCTTCCACCTTTCATTCCCGGCCGACCTGTCATTTCGGTAATTTGCTTGATCATTTGCCTCTACGTACACGTTACGTCCGGATTTTTATGTTATTCTCTTTAGAGATTTGTGTCGTTGCAGCATTCAGTATTAGAATACCTCGAATAACCCTATAAACTACACCCCACCTCAGATCCTGTTCCTTCCCTGGTAAGTTGTATTAGCGTGGAAACAAGTAAGTGCGTGCCGTACTGGTCGCAGCATACCATCTAGAAGGGACATTGCTGCTTTGCTCCAATACAGGAGAAGTACGATAGAATCACGAGACGCGTTATCCAATATAGTACGTATAATTACCGATGCACATGTTACATCGACACGATGAATGAAGAGACTGGTAGGCAGGACCGGCGAGTGATGTCCGAGTGGTTACTTTACTCCCAGTGGGAGTCCCTCACCCTCCTTCTCCCACCAAAAGTGCAGATTAAGGAGAAATACAAAACATATATTTTAAAATTGTCATGTTCATCATTCCAGTTATCATATTTATTTTATGTAACATCAGCAACAGGGGCGGTAGCTCAGAGTATGAAAGAATGTCACTGCAGCGACTCTGACCGGGAGGTCCTAGGTTCGAGTCCAGACGGCGGCAGGATTTTCGACACTAACTTTTCATCTATGTTGAATTCAGTCGCTGTCTGGAGGAGAATTCCAGCGGCCGGCTGCGCTGATCGGTAAATTTCCGTGGTTTCTCCAATCAACATCAGGCGAATGCCGGAACAGTACCCTACCAAACGGGCCACGGACGGCGCGCGATCTTTTCTTCTCTCCCTTGTCCTATCCTCTCCCCTTACACACAAACTTCACTAACATGCACTACAATACCACATATTCCGGGAGACCGGTCAGGAGCTTAGAGCTTGTCGGCTGGGGCGGTGCCTCGCTGGTGGGAGAGTCCTGGTTAGGGGGAAACCCCACTAGCCGACGGTAGGTCGGGGCCTAATCTCGCCATCCACCGGAGGAAGATCACCTCCATCTTCCGAGAAAGAACATGCACTACACTAACGGAATATGACCAAAACAGATGAAGTGACATTGACATGCGAACATGAAAAATCAATAAATAACTTCAGCAGTTAATTTTTGAAAGCAAAAACAGCGTTGCGCTTTGCATTTTATACAAACTCATTTAACAAATTTTGCAAATCGACTTTTTGTTCATGTCGCTATAAACATGTAAAATTGCAATACTGTTGAAACGCTCTGCAAGATAGTTGGTTGCATGTACGTTCTGAGTAGATGCAATATCCAGGAACATCGTTCATTTCGGGAAGTGATGTTCATGGAAATTTTCTCTCCAAATTCCTAGTGAGTATTTTCTGATTCGAAATTTTTCGTTTGGGTATACTAGATACCCACATTATAAGTCGTGCCTGCTGGCAGATACTGTGATAAATTTAAAGTTCTATTGCTTGTGATCTAAATTATTAAATTTTACTTTCCAAATTTAAGCAGGGTTTCGACACAAAATATACACTCCTTACCTGTTGCATGGGACGTGTAATTCAATACAGAATCAGATTTCTGGAAGTTCTATTGATTGAAATCAATATTAGATTGATGGCAACTACTAAAAATAATCAGCCTTTTCAACAATACAAATTTAACATTTATTCCGTACATATTATAGTTCTTTTCTTGTCATGAGAATTACTTTTCATTTGAAACACCATACGGATTTGACTAAAGTTTGTAGGCTTAAATCCACCGACGCGTCGGTCCGTCCGCCTGTACGTCTGTCCTTCTGCCCGTTTGTCCATCTGTCCGTCTATTCGTCTGTCCGTCTGTCCGTTTGTCCGTCTATCCGTCTGTCCGTCTGTCCGTCTGTCCTCTGTCCGTCTGTCCGTCTGTCCGTCTGTCCGTCTGTCCGTCTATCCGTCTGTCCGTCTGTCCGTCTGTCCGTCTGTCCGTCTGTCCGTCTGTCCGTCTGTCCGTCTGTCCGTCTGTCCGTCTGTCCGTCTGTCCGTCTGTCCGTCTGTCCGTCTGTCCGGTTGTCCGTTTGTCCATCTGTCCATCTGTCCGTCTGTCCGTCTATCCGTCTGTCCATCTGTCCGTCTGTCCGTCTGCGCGTTTGTCCATCTGTCCGTCTGTCCGTCGGTCCGTCTGTCCGTCTGTCGGTCTGTCCGTCTGTCCGTCTGTCCATCTGTCCGTCTGTCCTTCTGCCCGTTTCTCCATTTGTCTGTCTGTCCGTCTGTGAACGCTATTGGTCCCAAACGATGCGTAGTTTTTTCAAATTGAAGAAAACACTGTCCATCTGAGTCTACTTGATGCTTTGAAATTTTGAAAAACATTCTTTAAACTTTGGAGGTACATTACATGATGCCCCTGGACACATTCAAAATTTTCTCAGAAACAGTTCCATTTTTTTTCTTTAAATTTCTTGTAAGAATAAGTTAAATACACTTATAATGGTGACACAGGTCCGATATTCACGGTTAACTGAAAATTTTCCATATTTGCAAGTTTCAATTTTTCGGCGTCTTCCTACAACTATAAAATTGAAGATATATTTTTCTTTGATATAAAATGTGTTGTCCATTTAGGTCATGTAGATTTTTCAATCAAGTAGTCATGTTTTTGTACATTTCGTGCAATAGTTCGTGCAATATTTGCAGTTTCAAAAATATCCAAAATAAGATTTTCTCAAAAATGATTTACACAAAAAAGCAATTTTTTCTTTAAATTTTTGATAGGGATAGTGACAAATGTACTATATACGACGACATAAACGTGACATTTCTCTATTCTTTTGTTTTTTTTTTCAAAAATTACAAAAATGTATTTTTTTGACTTGTCTCTCATGTTGGTCATTAGAGGCAATTTCTTCACATTATTATATTTATGAGTTCGTGTGCTTTAAATAACGTAATATAAAGTTATTCAAAAACTCAACAGTTTTCTGTGAAAATGAACCCAAAATTTCGCGGTTTTAAAAACGCTCAAACGCCATTTTCTTCAAAATGGCTCCAAATGTTTTCTTTCTAACAGATAGTGCTAATTAAGTAAATTTGGAACACTAATATATCTTCTTAACATTACATCACGTATGCTATTCAATCGCACGTTCTCTGTACGTCTGAATTCCATCATCTCATTGCTTCACCTCAAACTATTCTTGCTGACGTTCTACAAGGATTCCGATTATCTCCCTTCCTCCGGGGCAGAGTTTGGCACTTATCATCATCATCATCATCACAAAACATGATTCACATTCCGAGGATCTAGTCTATTCCTTTATTTAAAATTCTTTAAATCCAGTGAGATTCTAAACTGGTAGGTGCAAATAAGGAAAATATTTTCGCTTCAATATCAGCAATTTTCCTTGTGATCGCCAATGCATACGGTTCTTCCGCACTGCCGACATGTCCGAAGACTACATATCATCCTGCCTGCTCCAGGAAAAGAAAATCGCAAGGAAACCCAAGAAGACAAAGCAACGTCTGCGTTATATGAAGTGAAACAATGCGTCATGTGATTACGGCGTGCACGTTCATGCCGTTTTCTAATCTCTCTTCACAGTTGGTATTTGCAGGAAGACCCCACGGCAACGAGATACATCCGGCACACCGCTCCCGGGCCTACACAACGTAAGGAAATCCAAGGAGCTCAAACCGAGCGGTAGCTCAGGGCATCAACTGATGTCACTGCAGCGCCTCCGACCGGGAGGTCCTAGGTTCCCACTCCCACGGCAGCGGATTTTCGACACTAGCTTTCCAGCTGGATCGAATCGCTCCAGTCGCTGTCTGGAGGAGAATTCTAGCGGCCGGCTGCTCCGATTGGTGGTTTTCCGTAGTTTCTCCGATCAACACCAGGCGAATGCCGGAGCAGTCCTCTATCAAACGGGCCAAGGACCGCGCGCGATCTGTCCTTCCCATTCCTTGTCCTATTCTCTCCCCTTACACACACACCTACACTAACATGCACTCACTCCACATATCCCTGGAGCTTATCGCTTGTCCCGGCTGGGGCGGTGCCCCGCTAGTGGGAGAGTCCTAGTTAGGGGGAAGGTAGGTCGGCGCCGGATCTCACCATCCAGCGGGGGAAGATCACCGCCTCTCCCGAGAAAAGCATGCACTACACTAACGGGACTAATGACCAGAGCAGTTGACGCGCCAGGAAACATGAATAAGTCAATCAATCAATCAATCCAAGGAGCTCAAGTAGGACAATGAAGAGCATTTTTAAAAAATTTGCGTAGTATTCTGCGGTAGAAATCGGCGATTTTGTGACAGTATTACTCGATTGTGGAGCCCTGGTGTAGAAAATGTGGATAAATCTTATTCCTAAATGTAGTGACTAACTTCCCATAACACGTTGTGGGAGACAATACATTTTTCGTGGATCCTTGATGCCGTCCGGCAAACCGTCTTCCCGTCCCTCTGCTTGCTGTTTGTGATCAACGCAGGCGCAAAAACCGAGACGATTTTCGGTTTTGAAAAACCGAAAATTGTTATTTCCCGATCGATCTGAACGAAATAAAGGCCCTGCGAGTTTGTAACGGATATTCTTATTTTTGAGGATTACGTACATGAAGCATCAACATTTTCAAAATCTTCTCAAGTGGCTCCAAATTGTTTGATTAAACTTAGTCCGCAAATAGCTTAAAGGACACTAAGTGTCTAAAGTCGCATTTTCTTGGAAATATCTGAATTTTTGAAAATAACAAAAGTTTATGTTTTTCGATATCTTCCTACAATTACTATGTTCCAAATAGAAGTTTTATTCTAAATAAAATTTGTTGTTCAAAGACGGATCTTAAAATTAGTTCACGTACAATTTTCGAAAGTATGTGATGTTAATTTTGTATGAAACATAGGACATTTTTAAACAATTATTTTCTCAAAAACGAAATGCTTTTTAAAAGATGCACTCGGTCAGAGCATAAAAAGGACATAGGGGCGTCATTTTCGGCGAACTCTTCGAAAATTTAACTTTTTAAAAACAATATTGTTGAAGGTTTCATTATTATGTACGATTTTGACAAGTGTTGTGACAAATTATTTCCTCCTATAGAGTAAATGACGCTTAAAAGGTGACCCTGTTTTCATTTTCAAGAATTCTCTGTATTTTTGAAAATTGCAAACCAAAATTAACATTGCAAATATTCAAGATAGAGATTTTTACTTCATGAAATATTTTTCTTTAAATTAGATTAAAATTATATCTTAAAGTAATGTAAATGAAAATCTCAGAATTTTCAAACTTGCAGACGAGCGATGAAAACTGAGTCTGGTGGTTTAGAAGCAACGTGTGTGATGGTTTACTCTAATATCCTGATTTCGAATGCCACCGCGAATAAATTAGTTTTGCGTGTTGGAAATACTTTACTAGTCCAAGTAGTATTATAATATCACGTAGCAATCACAAATAATAGAGTAAGTACTGTTTTTTAATTGATTGATATTTCCGGCGCGTCAACTGCAAAGGTCATTAGGTCCATAAGTGTAGTACATGTTTCCCTCGGAGGTGGCTGCATTTAGGTTGGGTGTTTCCTAACCAGATATATCCACCAGCGGGGCATCACCATAACCGGACAAGCTCTAAGCTCCCGACTGTTCTCCGGCATGAGTGGCAGTGTAGTGCATGTAAGTGTAAGTGTGTGTAAGTGGGGGCGAGGATAGAACAAGGAAGAGGAAGGAAAGATCGCGCGTGGTTCCTGACCCGATTGTTAGGATACTACTCCGGCATTCGCCTAGTGTCCGTAAGAATTCTCCTCTAGTCAGCGACAGAACTCGACCCACCTGTGTTGCTAGTGTCGAATGCACTAGTTGTTATAGTAATTTAAACACTAATTTGTTCATTTAATTTTCAATCCACCTCATCTTTATAAAATTAAAACAAGATATTTTTTAAATTAAAATTCACACCGTGTCATAGTGCATATTAGTCACAGTCTGGGACACCGTGAATTCAGGAGTCATCATTAGGGAACAGAAATTTTGTAATGAAAATGAAAAATATGTACATATATATGTACTTTTTTTTCCAAAACATGTAAGAAAAATAGAAAATATGTAAAATAAAATCTCATTATTGTGTTTAAACCGTTCTACAAGCATTTTCCGATCATAGAATGTCGCCGATCAGTTCTAAGAATTTTGAGTGGTTGAAAGTAGGTTCTACTGAAGTACCTGTACACTAGAATTCACCACATAGAAGAATTTTATTCGAAATATAAAATACGTTCATAGCATATATTACTATGCTTACAAGGAGCAGATGTACATGTAATAGTACTACAGTATAGCTGAGTGCTGGATCCTAGGGAGGTGTTAAAGGGTATGTGTGTGTGTGTGTATATATACATATATTATATATGTATATATACATATATTATGTATGTATTATGTATGTATATTTGACATACCAATATGGGAACATTTTTTATTGCAGAATATTTGTCATAAATGGGCGAAATGGTTAGGGCAAATAATAGGCAATATGGCGCCTTAGTAACGACGTCGTGGTTGTTGTCAGGATAAACAAACATTCATCTGACCTTGGAGGCGACTGATAATTAAAACGGAAGTTTGGGCATTTTTTCAAATAAAAGAAAGGCCAGGCATTGTGGGTTTTAAAAGGGCGGAAAAAAGACATTCGGTCGCATGTCGTGACGGTGAGCAGTTCGCTCTCGAATAGATTAATTTGTGCATGTTGTGACTTTGAAATATTTTCGTGTGGTAGAGCAAGAATCGGACTTGAGGGACATATTCGGACTCTGAATATTTTCGTAGCACAACCAGAAGTGAACTTGTGATACTTCTAAGATTTGGGGAACGTGTCGAGTTCCGTATATTTTGCTGTGCATCAAAATAAGACTTGAAGTTTTTTCGCGAGTGAACTCTTAATCATTCTTGAACTGATAAATGTATGCGGTTCACAAACTATACGGTATCTTGCCTATTTTCTTGCTATAAACGGAAGATAGAACTAAAAGATTTGTTTTGCTGTGTAATCATAAAATATTACTGGATATTTATACGGTGAGAACGAGCATCGGACACAATACAGTGGAGCTGGAACACATATTTGAGTGGTGCGAAGCGGTGAATTGGCGGTATTCGTTTTTAAAGAAGAGCAGTAGATTCGTGGTATTGGACTTCGTAACTTCGAGGCTTAAAAAAGGAGGGGAAGGCGTTTCTTCGAGGAACCACCAATAAAGAGCACGCGAGACCAGAATCGCCGTATAAGGTTCGAACCAGGATTGATTAAGAAAGTTATCAATGTAAATTTCTCACTTTTTAATTTGCTCATTGATAGAAATAAACATTAAGTTTGTCTTGAAAGAAAGATAAAATGATTTTCATTGGCAATTCAAGCTAATAAGTATGATCAAATAATCTCGTTTTCAGATTTCGCCATTCTGTATAGATGGCATATCGTAATCGGCTATTAATAGATAGTAGCGATTATTTCTGACGTGACCCATCGACCCAGGTAGCGGGATAATATTTAGTTTTTACAGAGAAATTAGTTAAAATTATCGTAACCTTTTCCTGGCCCATGTTATTAGAAATTTGAAACGGGTTACGACAATCGCCAATAATTGTAGCAGGTGGGTGTATGTTTCAATGTAGGATATATTGAATATATATATATATATATATATATATATATATATATATATATATATTCCACCTTCCAAATTGAACAACGCGGTAAGTTAATTTTCCGTAAAAATATTTGTTTTTTTTCGGACGATTAACAATTTTGCTGTTTGAAACATAAGGAAGCACGTTGTTGAAATTACTTTTGTTCATAAAAATCCGTCATCCCAGACTCGGAAGTACGCGGTAAGCGAGGGGGGTGTAAATTTGACAATGCATGGCAGACATATGGTGGAAATAGACGCGCAGAAACATTGCATTTGACTTGTAAAAAGGTGTTTCGAATAAAGTATTGAAAATGCGCACCCGAAATTTTCCTTTCGACGTATGTTGCGAAATATGCAAGAAATGTGTCGTAATAGATAAAATATGTAAAAATTTGTAATTATACCAAAATATGTAAATACATGTACATTAAAAATAGTTCTAATTCATTCAAATGTCTTGTAAACTCTAGAAAATATAATTGAATGCAGTGTCTAGTTCCTGTAAAATATGTAATTACGAAACCCGTTCCTAGTCATCATTAAGCCATCGTGAACAGACAAGCGCCGAAGGGTATCCACGACTTTTCAATATTACATATAAGCCAATGGTAAGAAATCTACTTGTATATCTGCGTAAGGGCCACATGCAACCTTCTATTAGCGGAACCCGGTTTTTCCCCTCGGCAGCCCTATCTGGTGGTGCCCCCCGCTGCCGCCATCTCGACTCCTGCTCAGAGGCACGGCGGTGTCTTTGCCTCATTGCGCCATTGGTGAAGACTGTGTACGTATTGGTCAGCTCTTTGTTCCAAATATGCACCTCGGGGTGCCCCTATTTTGCGTCTGCCTGATCTGACGCACTTCCCATTGCGTGTGATTCAGCACCCTTTAAGGCGCCCCCGGCTGCCAATGATTTAAGATAAGATAAGCTAAATTTTTTTTAAATTGCAATTGAGTGTAACCCGTGGCAGTTAATTACATAAATAAGATAATAAATGTCATGCAAATAATATAATTATGGTAATAATAATGCTAAAATAACAATAAAATAACAGTAACAATAATAAAAAAAATGATGGTTTTTAAAAACATTAAATTAAATGAAAAAGAAAAGAAACGTCTATCATCTAAGGCTGCACTGAGTGTTTATACAATTAAGATCGCACCGAAATTATCCTTCACTTCACTTCACTATAACACTAAAAACATTTCCTTCATTATTTTTCTGCTCTACACTGCACGGCACATCACTTCACTGTACAACTTAATATTCTTAGTTAACTACCTTATAAACTTAAAAATACCTAAATTTAAATTTTCCCCTAAATTGTTGAACACTTTGGGGTGAACACTTTTGCCTCAATAATTTGAAAATGAACTCTTTGCTTCTTAAACGCTAAAACCGTTTCTTGTTTCACTTTGAAAAATATTTAACGGATTCATAAAGATGTACTCTCAACTTCTTTTTCACGATACATTTATTTTCTTATCAGTTATTGTCAGTGGGGAAGTATGCGAAAAATAAACCTGTGCTACTAAACTTTATAAAATTTAGAGCACAAATTTATCTTTAAACCACAGCTTTATGCAATGAATGTTAGAATAATACAGTATATTTAACATATTTTATTTAAATGAATAGATCTTAGTATGGTACGTTTTAAATTATCCAATTGCCTCCTTTTTGGGAAGGACAATTACGTCTGATTCCTCCCAATAAGGTGACAAGGTGGTGATAATTGAATGACATAAATGAACTATGCATGAGACTAAGAAACCATTTAAAGAACAGTTCGTGTCGGTGGTTAGAGCAATTGAGAGGAAACCAGAAGACCCCGCTTCAATTCTCAGCCGACAATTTATTGAACAATATTAATTACTAAAATTATCCTTGACGAAATGAAAATAGTGTTTTATTTCAAGTTGCTTCAATGGATCATTATGTTTAAGTTAGTTAATTATTCACAAGCGGTTTGCGCGAATGTATAATTACCGAGGAGCACAAAATGTTCTTTTTGCCACGGTAACATACAATTTTTAACTTATCCGATCGCCTTTGCAACATTTTGAAACATATTCTTTTTATAAGTAGGAGTAATGATGAATGGTATTAGATTGACTTCAGCGGTACATTGGAGGTCTTGGATGGTATATTTGAATGCTGTTTTGCGAGAAAATGTAAGATATTCCTGAAAGTATTAAAAATTTAAAATTTAAAGATATATAATGTCGTTATTATCTTAAAGAATATAAATTGCAGAAGTGGAGGAGAGAAAGAAATATTAAGAATGTATGCGAGGAAATCATATTAGCTTATTTTTAGCAAAAGTAACTACCAATACTTAATGCAGCTAAAGAACCAATACGTAATGCGTAGATATTAAAAGCTTTTATAAGATTTCGAAATCCGTCCAACATATCTGTAGTTAATCAATATTATTGATTGTCAATATATATTTGCAAATAAAAGTATTCAAAGTTTTTATGACAATCATTTATTTCAGCAATTGCACAACGTTTCGTAACCAGTTTTGTTACATCAAACAACAACACAACAAAACAATCAATAAATACCAAATAGACACTCACCTTAGTGAGGAACTGCTATCCCATTGAATTACCTCTACAGTAGAACAATCTAGGAAACATTACGAAAATTTAAATCACACTCACCAGGTGATATCACATAACTAAAGTTACCAAGAGACATTCCATTTCCAAAGAATGAATGACACCAACAGGTGTATGAATATGTAGTGAGGTTACAACACGGCGTATGAATATGCAGTGTGCCAACTTCACCACTATACTGGATCTACATTCTCCCGGGTCTTTAATTTTAATTTTTTTATAACATATTGTCATAGGCAATGGTAAAAACATTCATTTCAACATTGGTATTAAGAGTCTGATTTAACTTAATATGAAGTGTTTCTGAAATGAGTCGTGGAATCTCCTGACCTCGGGGTCTAAAATAAGTGGGTTCTCAAAGTCAAATGTCAAAAATTGATATGTAGAATAACGGTTTCTGTGTCCATTATTTTAGCACCTGAAGATGTAACAAAACTAGTTACGAAACATTGTGCAATTGCTGAAATAAATGATTGTCATAAAAAAACTTTGGATACTTTTATTTGCAAATATCTGTAGGAAGAAGAAATAAAAGAGGTCATCTTCGTCAACATATCAGCTTTATTAAGATAGCCGGCTTTCGACGGCTTTGCCGTATCGTCAGTCTCTTGTGTCGGCAACAGTCGCTCGACTTCGCCGACAGCAGCGGACTGACGATGACGGCAAAGCCGTCGAAAGCCCCATCTTAATAAAGCTGATATGTTGACGAAGATGACCTCTTTATTTCTTCTTATAAGAACGTCAACAACATCCAATCAGAATTCCCACAAAATATCTGTAGTTAGAAGAACCAGAAACATACGATGCCTCGATCTTCGATAACTGAATAATAATTCTAATTCAGGGGAAGGTGGAGCTGGTGTAATAACCGTCAAACGCCATGGAGGTTGGCAATCTGATAAAGTAAATGAAGGCAATGTGGAAGAAAATTTTTATAAGCACAAAATGCTAATTGCTAGGCGAATTATTGGTGACGATGCAGGCTAGGACCGTCGATCAATGCTGAGACAAATATTACGATACAAGATACAAATCATAAAGAATAATTTTTGAATTGGGGACATTAAAGTAAGTGCATAACTTGCCATATCAATGTACATATTCACCATGTTTCAAAAATTTAAAAGTGTTTTTTTCATTAATAAAGTAAGAATAAGTGTGTTTCTGTGTATATTGCTTCATTTTTCAACAAAAACAATTTTTTGTGGGCATCATATTGTTCAGTTCGTCGGCAGTTGATTCACTGTTCTTTAACGTGACAAATGAGAACTACTTTATTACAAGTCTGTAAGGAGTCATTTCACCGACTCCGGATACGTAAGAAAACAACTTAGAAAAGCGATCAAGTAAGATAAAGGCTTTTATAAACTTTATGTAAATTGCATTTGCTTTCTGAAATCGTCTCCTGTTGGCTCTAATCGATCAAAAGTCTCTTACTGGCATTTCTTTTCCAGGGGGAGCTACGTAATTCAAGGTCACATAATAAGTACACTGTCGACAAGCGCTCAAGATCAAGGTGAAGGTTAGCAAGTGTTTGTCGTGTACACCAGAAGTCCCCTTGCGCCGGAACGCCAGGCCACTCCTATTGACCAGACCGGAGGAAATCCAACTCCGGAAAACCTGCAGGAGGCCCATAACACAGTCTAAATATTGGGAACGGAAGGGAACCCCATGAGATATGAGTAAGCGCGCATTTATACCCTCTGTCAAATAAACATTTTGTCCCTAGGATTTTATCTATGCGACAGCCGGTTCCCCTTTTACGTCCAGATGGAACGCACATTCGACCATACACTAGACATCAACACACTTTGCGGGCTCCTCTGATCGGGAGTCAGACGAACACGGGGCCCCTCCGCGACAACATGTACATGAACGACAAGGGACAAACAACCATACTCAAGGTGGACTAACCCGCGACCCTTCGGACCGATGCGCTGAATCGGTACATGCTCCTGCTTTCGCTTCCTCCCGTATGACGGGACGGGCCCCAACCCAAGCTTCATTCCGGCGTACAACATACCAGCCCTAAGACATTGAGAAGACGAAGAAACGACCTTGAGGCTAACAGCCCTTAGTTCTCCCGGTAGATGTACGTGCGGGTCCCAGTTTTTCGACCGTCGGAGAGGGTCGTAGTTTCGCGCGGGCCGAGGGGCAGGGTAGGAGGGGATGACTTCAATGCAATGCACACCGTCACGTGACATAATCGCAACCGTTCCAAGAACATCGGAGCGACTAGTTCGCTTGTGGTAGGCCTGAGTGTTAACGTGTGAAAAATTTTTAGTTTCTCATCAAAGGCAAAGAGAGTTTCAATACCACTATACACAGCGAGTGCCGCGAAATCATTGTCCGCGTCATTGCAAAAAGGGTAAAGAGAAAGAAGATAAATGTTTACTTTTTCCGTTAATAAAAGGAGTGAAAGAGCCGCCGAATACTCAGGAGTTGGACTCACTACCATCAAAGCCATTCAGAAATAAAATAAAAGAGGAATGAGACTAGCCCAAATCGAAAGTTGAAGTCTCCTGGTAAGAAGAAAAAGTGTCGCGTGACAATTCTGTCCATGTAGATAGTTTTGACCAGTATGTTATTAGAAATACTATTCTGGGTTTCTATGATGAGAAAAGGTTGTGCTGACGGTGCAAAAGCTTCTGCCATTATTAGGGAGAAAATTAATTTTCCGTGGGCCCGAAATCTTATTGCGGTTATGAAATCAATGGGTTTCAAATGGAAAAATGCCAATCAAAGCGACGGTGCTGATAGAAACACCGACATAGTGGATTGGAGATTCAGATACATTGTTCAGTTGAAACAATTTCGAGAGAGAGAACTGAGATATCATATATGTGGATGAGACATAGGTTGATAACACACCTAAGATTCAAAAGTGCTGACAGAGTGATGACGTTTAGGTGTCCAAGTGATGGAAATACAACAAGTAGACTAATAATTGTTCATGCAGGGGAGGGATTTCTTTGCGACACCTGTCAAATTTTTCGAGCTGGTAGTACTGTGGGAGACTACCACGGCCAAATGAGTGGTATTAATATGAAAAATGGGTGCGTGATAAATCATTGCCACATCTGCCAGAGCGTGCTGTTGTTGTCCTTGACAATGCTCCATACCACAGTATGGAAGTTAACAAGACACCGTGTGCATACTCAAGAAAAGCCGACATGATTGCATGGCTTCAAAGAAAGGAGTGCATTGTAAGAAAGTATGCGTAAGACAGATTTGTACCGATTAATTGCACCTCTCAAACCCAGGCAAAGCAGTACAAGATTGATGAGTTGTTAGCAGTACACCGACTTACAGTTGTGAGACTTCCTCCCTACATGTGTGAGATGAACCCAATTGAACTTGCTTGGGAAAGTAAAGAGAATATTTAGGAGAGAAATGTAACGGGTGATGTATCAGTTACTAAATTGCAAGAAAACATTGAAACTGCAATTCCAGAAGTCACCGTGCAGGACTGGAAAGGATTTTGTTGCCATGTGGAAAAAATAGAAAATGATTATTGGGAGAAAGATGGTATTGTGCCGGACATCATTGACGAACTAATTGTTAATTTGGATTCCGACAGTGTTTCGTCAGAGAGTGAAGCCTGCGAGTCATCATCAGATTCTGAATAAGGTAAGCTCGATGCTGAAATAATCATGTAATAAAAGCGTATCTGATCGTGAAGTAAAAAGTGTTTCGCGCAGTAGTAGAGGAAGGTGTCTCGACTTGTCGTCTTGGGGCAGATGAACAATCTCTTATATCTTCTGGTAGTTTGAATGGAGGAAGATCCCCGGCGTTAATGTCTTGTCGTCTGGAGGTGGTGCATCGTTCGACGCAATTGGCTTCGATGTGTTTGATGCAATCGAATCCAAAATGCATCAATGTCACCGTTACGTGCGCGTGGCATGACGTTAAATGCGGAAGGGGACGGAAGAAGATTCGGAGACTTGTACGAAAACGTCTTTGCCAATCTACAGCACCAGAAATTTTAAGCGTGTGAGTAAATCCCAATAAAATATTTTGATATTTATCACCGGTTCATAACTTTCGTGGTTGCAATTTGCACGCTTTCACAAGGAATGAAAAGTCAGTGAAACAAAGCGTGTTCAGAAGAATTATCGAAAAATCAGTCTTCAAATTTCGTGAAGAAGTATGGGAATTGAGTGAGAAATGCATAAATATTTTCAGTTGTATAGCTTCGTTAATTATTAATAAAAATTAATATAATTATTTGTTTCCTGTTTCATAATGGTAACTATTTTGTCAACTTCCGCTTCTGTATGTAACAAAAACCCTTTTTCAAA